>WBNM01038576.1:30371-56688 GCA_013399055.1 Ramphastos sulfuratus
TTTAATTTGAGTTCAGTTAATGTATATATTTAATAGTTATTTCCAGATCCTGTTATAACCTGTATATAGTTTCCATAACATTGCAAAGAGCCTGTTACTATTATTATTAAATGGTGGTCGGGGTGGTGCGAGTTCCAAATATTTAATATTAATAAACTTTATATTAATATTTTTGAAATATTGTCTCGCAGTAGCTAATTACCCCTTCCGTGGCACAGCCACAACCTCCCTGGGCAACCTGTTCCAGTGCCTCACCACCCTCACTGTAAAGAACTTCCTCCTGACATCCAGTCTAAATCTTCCCTCTGCCAGTTTAAACCTATCATTCCTCCTCTCTCCACTTCTTCCAGCACTGCTTTACAGGAGCACTGTCTGAAAGGGTCTTACACACTTCCCCTGGGAACTAAACTATGTGGCTTGTACAGCTGTCTGGGAAACCCCTGGGACAGCTGCTTTCGGCAGGCAGCCAGAAGGTATCTCCATCCTTCAACAAGAACAGCAGGCACAGTCTTTGGCTGAGACCAGCAAGTCAGGAGAAAGTCTGGGTTCCTTTACTGATAAAGAGTACTCATGCAAGCAAAAACACGCAAACACTTTTCAAGGCTGGAAGCTGCACTAGCTGGTATTTCTTTTCAAAGGCCTGGAGAAACCTCATCCATTTAAATCATCAAATCACAGAATGGTTTGTGTTGGAAGGGACCTTAAAGATCATCTAGTTCCAACCTTTCTGCCATGGTCAGAGACATCCAGTCTCAAGCTGTGCCCGGGGAGGTTTAGGTTCGAGGTGAGGAGAAAGTTCTTCNTTGTGTTGGAAGGGACCTTAAAGATCATCTAGTTCCAACCTTTCTGCCATGGTCAGAGACATCTTCCACTACACCAGGCTGCTCAAAGCCAATCCTTCGTCAGGGAAAGGAAAGTGCACACTGTGAAGTTACAAAGACTAACGTGCAGCTCTCTTCCTGTTCATTGCAATTTTCAAACACGTAAGGCACAGGAAAACTGCAGTATCTATCTTGTGGGGATTAGGCAGCTAGGGTGGGATTTTTTTTATTAGTGGTGGGATTCTGTTCACTTTGGGTGTTTTAACTGAAAGGCAGAGACTGGAAATACAGTGTATCCTTGGCTGTAACTTGTCCATAACCTATTGATAGAGAGGAGTTTTGAGAACAAGTCCCCAGACCTCATACTGGTTCCCAAACTACAACTACCCCACTGGAGATATGACTATTTCTATACTACACTTGTGTTCTAGCACCAAATCCACTCTCTCAACAATATGCATAGTCTGCAGAATGAAAAGGAACAAGGACTCTGTACCAGCCACTTGCACAGCAATGTCCTGCTATCATGAAAACTTAAAAAAAACCCTAAACAAGCAACAAAAACATCCAAAACAAAACACAAAAAATCCCAAACAATCAAACAAACCTCAAAACCAACAAAACGTGTCTAAATTTCATCGATCTTCTCAAGGTATAAATGATAACTTTGAGACTTCACCAGGTGGAAATCATTTTAGTTAGTTCATTGAAGGGGAGTGAGAGGAAAGAATCAGTGCTGCAGCCACACAGCTCCCTAAACTGTTCCATTAATGCATTTGCTGGCTCAGTATGCAGTGGTCTGAACAACCCTTTCCACAAAGTCATGAGACTTCAGCTAAAAGGAAGGAAAATGAGAAGTGATAACCACCAATAACACAAAACTCACACAGGAACACCCACACGAAGACAGACAAATATTTACAGTTTCAGAAGTGAAAGATCAGTGTCAAGACAATAGCCTGCCAGTACCTTCAGAGTATCTTTGGAGTGGCAGTAAAATACACTACTCAAGACATTAGTAAGAATATAACTCTGGAAAGAACCAAGTCTTGCTTCTATGAAAAGCTTCCAAAGATAGAAGAACAAGAATATGACAGGGTCTTGAAGTTAAGAGTGCAAGCACCTACTCCTGGATAAATATTCAGAAATAAAATAGATAAGCCTTCATAAATATTCAGTAGAAACAATCTCACACACCATAAGGATCAGAAGAGAGTAGATGACCAGCCATGTGTTCACTGCTTCTTGTATCTGGCCTTAAATTAGCCTGGAAAATCTAACCAGAGCTGAAGTAGGGAAATCTATGGAATTATTCCAGCACTGATAGAAAAGAAGCCTCCTTGGAGCAGTAAGAGGTCATTTTAGCTGATTTGCAGGCTGAATGGCTCTAAAATACATGTCCTCTGCTTATCTACAAAATAGATACAACACAGACACAGGAGCAACACAAACCTTTGGGAGTGAACAAAGCCCAGTACTTTAGGACAAAAAAAAATCAGCTTACTTTCTCAAAGTCCTGCTGCAGGTGGCAATGCTAACAAGATGGATAACTAATGCTGGGTGACTGGTAATTGGTAACTACATCTGAGAAAGGTTGGGTCAGAGGAAAAGTCACTCTCAGGAGCATGAAAAGCTTTCAGAAATGGTTTCAGACCTTGCTCTCACACTGGACAATCCATATGTTATCTCATCAATTTAAACAGCAGTGTCCCAGATGCTCAATTAAGTTGATTATGAACTTTGCCCATTCATTTAAAGATTAGGTTATGACTGAGCTTTTCTTTCATCCTACCATCAAGAGCCTTTCACATCTTCCCCTTCATACTCATTTGCACCCCACATTCCCCCCTCCAAAGAGTGGGCACCGCTTTGGAAATTCTTATTTAGTGTTAACTTTGTTATATTTCTGGATCAAAACAGAAACTACAGAAGTGACTGTCTGTAGCTAGAGTCTGTTCCTTTGCTGGCATTGCCTTTCTTCTAGAGAGGATTATACATCCTATGTATAACGAGCTCTGAGCTCTAATGAAGCATAAGAAAGCTGAAGAGAGGAAAAAACAGGTTCTCAGAGATCCACCTTAGCTTTAAGCTGGCAAAGGTACGTTTCAGAAAGGATACCTGGAGGCTGCATGCACTGCTGAAGTCAGTGCTGTAAACAACTGGCTTCAGCTAGCACAGATCTGTGCTGGTGGAGACCAGGCACCTTTAAAACACTGTTACTTAGGGCAAAAGGGTTCCTAATGCAGTTCACAACATTATATATTGGTCATGATCAGCTGACCCAAAGCTCTCTTATCAGCAGCATTCAGCAGTGCAGATAGGGCTGTTCCAGCTCAGTACTTTATGTCTGCTCTTGCCAATCTGGCTGGTTTTCCATAAGACCTGATTTCCTAGTTCAGGCAAAACCCTGGCTAGAAATCTAAAGCCTGGCAAGTAAACTCACACACCCTGTGCTTCAGCACACGGCAGCTGCAGATTTATAAGCTAATTCCCTTGGTAAAAGTATGCAAGACTGGATCCACACGTCCAGGACTCAGCCATATGGATCGTACCATAAAGACAACTACACAACTCCCAGCTGACTTCACATTCATTTTCTGGCTCCTACTGAGTCACCATCCTCGGAGGTGTTCAAAAGGAGGCTGGATGAGGCACTTAGTGCCATGGTTTAGTTAATTAGAAGGGTTAGGTGATAGGCTGGACTCTATGATCTCAGAGGTATTTTCCAGCCTGGTTAATTCTGTGATTCTGTGGCTGGGAAGTGAGGATTGACCAGGTCCCATTTCTTTATGCAGCCAGCATTTACTCTTGCACACAGCACTCTGATTTCCAAGCTCTCTCTATGCCTCTACTGCCTCTGTCATCTCACCAATTTTTGAAGTTATAATTGTCTTACTCATCTGATTTTAAATTTTTGGGGTTTTTTTTTTAAATAATCTCAAGTGTTTGAATAAAGTCCACTAGAAACTAGCGGGATAAGGGGGGTTAAATAGGAGAGAGGGGAATGGGTGATCCTTTTTTATTTGCAGGCAGCATGGAATAACAATTTTATTTGGCAGAAAAGACATTCCAGCACATCAGAATGTAAGCTTTAATTCAACAATTTTATCCAAGATGGAAAGACAGCTTTTTCATGGCTTCAAAGAAGAATCAATTTAACCTGAGGAAAACTAAACAAAGCATTTCAGACTTCCACATGACAACTGCTACTTGTTATATGCAGTCAAAAATATCAATGCAGTAACTGTCCTTGTAGAAAAGGAACAAACCCAAGAACAACCTTAGACTACATGGGAACTACCTGGTTACATGCTAAACTGGTTAAAAGAACCAGCAAAAGAAACCCTGCAAAAGGGAGTTAACCCTCCAGCCTGCTGCAGAACATCCATTTCAGGAAGAAACATTTGCTCATGTTCCCCTACAGCCTCAGCTGGGCCTGTTTACTGCAGGCTCAGAGACAGTCACAGTAGTGTCACTGAGGCAAACTGAGCTGTTACACAACACACTAGTAAGAGTTAAAAGAAACTCCCCCCATGCTACCATGCTGAAAACTTTTGCAGTTTGGTTATCCAGTGGTTTTGTGTTGTGACCTACTAGAAACTGAAGGGTTTTGAGTGGCAGGTGGAATTAGAAAACGAAGGTGTGAATGATTCACACAGAAACATTTGGTCTGTTACCAGGTAATTATCAAGGGCTGTCAACATAAGAGTGACTTCACATCAAGATACAATCAAAGGCCAACCACCACTCATTAACTTCTGAAGATTATCAGCGAGCAGGAGGCAAAACATGTGACAGCCACATGAGGCTTGTGAACCGTAATTTTCCCACTCTAAGAAATCCAAGCCACTGTGGGTTTGTTTGTTTACAAGCTTTTGAAAAAATTCATTTTGTGCATCTCAGCAGGAAAGAAGATCACAGCTTCTGTCTCCACCTGTCTGGCTCACCTGCAGTAGAGCTTTTCACAGCTGTGGCACTAGGTTAGGGCAAGGCACTGAACAGGAAGAGTTCTGCTCTTCCTATCCCATCTTAACAGGAGAAAGCTACTTGGCCACCTGCTGTAACAGTGAAGCTACACAATCGCAGAATCGTTAAGGCTGGAAAAGACCTTTAAGATCGTTGAGTCCAACCACAATCCAGTTACCCTGACTACTAAACTGTATCCTGAAGCATCACATCTACACACTTCTTCCAACACCTCACTGCTCTTCCAGTAAAGAATTTTTTCCTAATATCAAATCTAAACCTTCCCTGACACAACTTCAGCCCATTTCCTCTTACTCTACCAATAGTCAGTTGGGAGAATATACCAACACCGGCCTCACTATAACTCTCTTTCAGGTAGTTGCAGAGAGCAATAAGAGTCATAGATTCATAGAATTCATAGGTTGGAAAGGAGCTCAAAGGATCATCCAGTTCCAACCTTTCAGGGTAAGAATACCTTGTCGAGCTGGCCCTTGAAACTGTCTAACACAGGAGATTCCACCACCTCCCTCAGGAGTTTATTCCAACATCTAATAGTTTGAATGGTGAAGCATTTTTTCTGGCATCCAGTCCAAACCTCCCCAATAGCAACTTGTGCTCATTACTCCTTGTCTTTACTGTGTGTAAAAAGGGAGTCTCCCTGCTCATGGTAACTGCTGTTTATGTACTTGTATACAGTTAGGAGGTCTCCTCTAACTAAGCCTTCTCTTCTCAACACACACAGTTCCTTCACATGACAGTCCTCTGATCTTCTATGTGGCCCTTCTCTGGATCCTTTCCAGCCTCTCTGCATCCTTCTTATATAGTGGGAACCAAAACTGCGCCCAATGCACAAGGTGCAGCCTGATCAGTGCTGAGAGGAGTGGGAGAATGACATCTTTATCTCTGCTTGTGATACTCCCAGCATCCCATTGACTTTCTTTGTCACTGCATGTGCTGGTTTGAGGCTANAGCACACTGTTCACACACATTGAGCCTTTTATTCATCAAGACTCCTAGGTCCCTCTCCCTGGTGCTGCTCTCAAGCCAGATGCTTCTCTAACCTGAGCTGCATTCCTGGACTATGTGCTCCCAGGTGCAAGACCCTACATTTGGCCTCGTTAAACTTCATACAGCTCTTTCTTGCTCACTCAACCAGCCTGCCAGGATCTTCCTGGAGGGTGGCTCTCCCTTCTGGGGTAAGCAGGGGAAGTGAGCGGGGTAACTTACCTGCTTACTTCCATGTGGTCAGCAAACTTCATCGGGGTTCTCTTAATTCCAGTATCTAAAACATTAATGAAGACATTAAACAGCACTGGTGCAGGTCAGCAACAATGTGGGCAGCAGGACCAGGGCAGGGATTGTCCCTCTGTGCTCAGCACTGATGAGGCCACACCTTGAATACTGGTTTCAGTTTTGGGCCCCTCACTCCAAGAATGACGTTCAGGGGCTGGAGTGTGTCCAGAGAAGGGCACCAAAAAGCTGATGGAGGCCTTAAGTGATCTGTACTAGTGGGAGATGTCCCTGCCTATGGCAGGGGGTTGGAACTAGATGATCCTTGAGGTCCCTTCCAACCTTCCCATTCTATGATCTTCCCTTAGCTTTCATTTCTCCAGACTAAACAATCCTAGCTCCTTCAGCCACTCCTTGTAGGGCATGCCCTCCAATCTCCTCACCAGCCTTGTGGCACAACCCAATCAAAGATTCTGTTAAGCTTTAGTTTCTGTTAGGATGAAAATGCTCTCTTTCACCAGGATAATGCCACTGCAGGCACACTTGTCAAACGCTGGTATCTCAGTAACATTGCAGAACCACCCATGAAAAGAAGTCCTCTCTGACCTTACCAGAAGATTCACATTGTAAGCAGTTATTCAGACCTAGTCCCAGGAAGAATAAGAAGCAAAGGCACTAAGCAAGGCAGATGTTCCGTGGGAAATTACAGTAGTGTGTGAATGTGTTACTAAGCAGTATCATAGTACAGATGAACAGGAAAAGTGGCTAAAGGTTGTTTTAACTAAAGCAATTTTAGAACAAGTGCATCACTTCATATTCTTTTAATGTAGCCTGTGTATATGCAGTATTTGTAACAAGTATCTGTGGGACAAAATAATACCCATCTCAGAGCATCAAAACATTGCCTGGCATAGCCAAGTGCATAATAGGTTTTTTCCTTTGAGTACCATAGGAAAAGGAAAGACTGAGAAAAAGGAGAGGAAAATGTTGACAAAGTGGCACAGGTTCTACATAAACCAACCTTTACACTCTTTGTACAGAGATGGCAGTAAAAAAATATTTATTATATTAATATTTAAATAGCTAGAGAATAGAATTGAGGAAAAAGCAGCAGTGGCTTCATGAGGACTGTCAAAAAGCTTTTCCTACCTTCTTTTGATGAAATTACTGAACTAAATGAATGAAAATGATCCAATAGAGGCCATTTTCAACAGCTGTGGGTCAACTGCATGCAGTACTCTCAATCAGCTCCTCTGAAGTGCATCTTTTTGTCCATTATCCTTAGCAGACATTTCATTCTCAGTTGCCTGCCTTGTGTCAGGACATCTCTTTTCAGTGATAACAGCAGAGATCAACACTGAAAAACACATGAGAATATGGGTGCTGCACTCAACTGGCTGCCATTTAGACATATAAATATTTCTCCCCTGAGGAGCCTCCCTAATTTCTGTCACAGAATCAACCAGGTTGGAAAAGATCTTTGAGATCATCAAGTCCAACCTGTCACCTAACACCTTCTAATTAACTAAATCAATGCACCAAGTGCCTCATCCAATCTCCTTTTAAACACCTCCAGGGATGGTGACTCCACCACCTCCCTGGGCAGCCCATTCCAATGCCAATCACTCTTTCTGTGAAGAACTTCTTCCTAACATCCAGCCTAAACCTGCCCTGGCACAGCTTGAGATGGTGTCCTCTTGTTCTGTCACTGATTGCCTGGAGAAGAGACCAACCCCCACCCAGCTACAAGCTCCTTTCAGACAGCTGTAGAGAGCAATAAGGTCTCCCCTCAGCCTCCTCTTCTCCAGGCTGAACACCCCCAGCTCCCTCAGCCTTTCCTCAAAGGGCTGTGCTCTAGCCCCCTCACCAGCCTTGGTGCCCTTCTCTGGACACATTCAAGCATCTCAACATCTCTCTTAAATTGAGGGGCCTAGAACTAGACATAGTACTCAAGGTGTGGCCTAACCAGTGCTGAGTACAGGGGCAGAATGACTTCCCTGGTCCTGCAGGCCACACTATTCTTGATACAGGCCAGGACGCCATTGGCCTTCTTGGCCACACTGCTGGCCCACGTTCCTAAGGAAAATTGTCTTTCACATAGAAGCAATACTCTCAGAGGCAACACACAGCTGTTTCAATAGTATTTAATTTACCTGAGAGATAAAGAGCATGAAAAAAAAAAAAAACCAAAACTGAGTTGGAGACAGTGCCAGGGCTGCAAATCATGACAGATGTAAAGTAAATTCTAGAGTGTGCACTAGAAGTTTTTCTTCTTGTGAGATGGATTATTAGGAATACAATGGGGCTGTCAGCAACTTATTCATCTAGTATGTGCCCTTTTTATAACTTTCTTCTCAGTGCTTTGCTCTTCACTGTGTCTTTAGAGCATGCCCTTTCAGGGAAATCATCAGAGCTGACAAAGCTGACTTGCCAGCTCCAAACAAACACTGCAAGAAGAGTCTATATCCTTGTCACTTCTCTTGAGTAATCCATAAAAAGCCTTCACACACAGGATGCGATGGGTATTTTTATACAAGCATATTTTAGCACTCATGAAAGCAACCTCATACACTATGAGACAAGAAGACAGAAGGCAGATGCTGTTAAAGCCTTCAGACAGACCCTCTGATGGCACACCTTAGCTCTGACCTGCAGTCCAGACAGCTACTGCAGCGCTGACCCCAGGGATTTAATTTATCCCTCTGCCAGTTTCTTTTATTCCTGAATTAGAAAAAGCTATCAAAGGCCAATTCTAGACCACTCCACCACTTCTTTGACATTGTACATCACACCTAATTTGCAAGCTCCCCAATCTTGTTATTCCTCTCCTGAGACTCATTTCAGCAGACTGATATAATGCTGAGCTATGTACTACCTAGCAACACAGAGTATGTTGTGAACCAAAAACAATTAAGATCTTGTCTAGAATTACCAATCTCATTTCAGTCTAAAGAAATTGGGGGGGGGGGGCATTTCATATTGGATGCTGCACTTCCAAGACATTAACAAGTGAAGGTGAGCTATGGAAGCATGCGTGAACTGAACCTCGAATTGTTAGTTTGGGTTTTGCATTTCGTTTGGTTTCAGGATAACTGCAAAGAAATACCAGAGCTGTGAACTTTTCAGATCCATGCTATTCTTGCTGCCACTAAACAGCCAGCTGGACTGATCTTGCAGCTCAGTGGGAAATCTGGTGCCCTTTTTCTTGGATGCAGCAGATCCTGCAGGGTTTGAGTAAAGGATTCCCTCCATATCACCAGACCATTTTCTGTCCCAAACAAGCTGAAGTAAGACAGTTAAATACAATGAGCTCTTCCAGCAGCAATTCTGCAGGATCAAATGTTGGACAATTGAGGTTCTATCACTATGGACTTCTAACACAATACTGATCTACCTGGCCTCATACATGCCTGGTGAGGCACTGGCACAGGTTGCCCAGGGAGGTGTGGATGCTCCCTCGCTGGAGGTGTTCAAGGCCAGGCTGGACGAGGCTTTGAGTGACCTGTACTAGTGGGAGGTGTCCCTGCCTATGGCAGGGGGTTGGAACTAGATGATCCTTGAGGTCCCTTCCAACCTTATCATTCTATGATTCTATACTGGCACCTGTTTCAGTTCTCTAAAGATTTCTTTTTTGTTTTTTTGTTTTTTTTTTTAAATACTCAAACACAGGAGCTTTCCCACAAGCAAATTTCAAATGATCACCTACTATCAGGCTGTCACTATCCACAACTGTTACCCTTTAAGCTTGGATATAACCACTGAAAGTTTATGGGTTATTTTAAAGGTATCATGAACAGTCATTAATGCAGAGACTCTTTTCTTCTGACAGTCATTAGAAATTCAAATTCCAACAACTGCCAGGCCAACAGCAGTCTCATCTTAAGGGAAAGCAGAGATAGAACTGACTGTCCCCAAAGAGTTATCCAGACAGCTCACCTTTAAGAGGCTGTGACACAAAAGTGACAGAGCCAGAATATTTTCTAATAGAAAACAGAAGCTTGAAATCAGAAAGTATATTCAGTGTTTGGTGCAATCATTACCAAGGAGGAAAACAATTGGGTTTTGATTGCTGTATAAACCCACAAGTCACAGAACAAAAAGAGAAGAGCAAACAAAACACAGGGTGTGTTTAAATTTTTAGCACCTAAGACAAGGATTGCATTTGTCAAAAAGGTCTAATTCTGAAGTCGGAGAAGAAAGTTGTAACTAATCTCCTTATTGTCTCAAGGATCCAAACTGCTGACTTGGGCTATTGTAGTGGAGGGGTAACTAATTAGTGCAAGATGATATTTAAAAAGATTAATATTGTGTACAGTTCTGGAGCCCCCAGCACAGGAAGGACATGGAACTGTTGGAGCAGGTCCAGAGGAGAGCCACAAAGATGATCAGAGGGTTGGAGCAGCTCTGCTGTGAGGACAGGCTACAGGAGTTGGGGCTCTTCAGCCTGGAGAAGAAAAGGCTTCCAGGAGACCTCATAGTAGCCTTCCAGTATCTGAAGGGGGCCTACAGGAAGGCTGGGGAGGGACTATTGACAAGGTCTTGCAATGACAGGACAAGGGGCAATGGGTTTGAACTGGCAGAGGGGAGATTTAGACTGGATGTTAGGAGGAAGCTCTTCACAGTGAGGGTGGTGAGACACTGGCACAGGTTGCCCAGGAAGGTTGTGGATGCTCCCTCCCTGGTGGTGTTCAAGGCCAGGTTGGACGAGGCCTTGAGTGACCTGTGCTAGTGGGAGGTGTCCCTGCCTATGGCAGGGGGTTGGAACTGGATGATCCTTGAGGTCCCTTCCAACCTTACCATTCTATGATTCTGTGATGCAATATTCAGAACTCTCACCATCCCTATCACTCAGTTTAATAATAATCAGTTCTTTGCATCAGTCATGGAAACTTTATATACAGGCAATAGCAGGATCTAGAAATAACCAGTAACAATATATAACATTAATTGAACTCAACTGAACTGGCAGAGAAGGCTTTGTGGTCAGTGTACCGCTTGTGGTCAATACACCACTTGCTCACTAGATGGACTCAAGGAGCTCCTTTCTGCTTATGGCAGAAGGCAATGGTGAATTACAAGAGGCTTTAAGCATTTACTCACAAAATACTATTGGACAGTACCCAAAGCACGTGGCAGGGTTGCTGTCGGTGGTCTCAAAGCCATTAGAGCCTTTGGAGTCTTCCCAGGCTCTTTTCTCAGGAAGCTGGGAGTCTGGCACAGTCTCTGACCTGGCTCCTCTTGACTCCTGATGCAGCAGTAGCCTTGCAGAGGGGCAGGCAGGATGCAATGCCATGTGCAGGCTTGGCACAGTGTCATGCTGCCTATGCAGGCCGATCACGTGGAGGCAGTTTCCAGGCAGTTCAGGATACAATACGGCAATAAGCAAGCATGGATGCAATGGCAGAGAGCAGATACAACAGCAGAGCTCCCTGCTCATCCCCTTTTATCCATACAGCCCAAGACTAATGGGTCTTTGGACACAGAATAGCCAATCAGAATGGTAATTAGCTAAGTTTGACCATATTAGGTGAAGCCATAGGCTTGCTTTACCCAAATTTGGGCAGAGCACAGCCTTGCACATGGCAACCGTGTGTACCTTGTTTACCACAGGGTTCAAAATGAGTCTGGGTAAAACAGAGTCCACAGTGGCTTCAGGTTCTTTGTCCTCTTTCTCCCAGTTGCTTCTCCCCAAAACAGAAGAAGGGGAGAGCAGAAAAACATGTCTGGGCAAGCCAGGACACGTATAAGCCTATTTTGGCCTGCTTAGGCCTGTCACGACAGCTATTGCCCTTTTAGACACGGAGTTAAGAGATTTCTAACTGCAAGAGGAGACACTTACTCCAATGACCAATAATTTAATTAGCCTCAAGAGACCCTCTCATCGTTTTATATAGAAGGTTATGTGGCCCTGCATGATACAAACAGGGTACTGGGCTTGCACATTTTGACACGCAACGAAAGTACAGGAAAACAACTCATCCACATGCACTTGCAGGAAGAGCTAGAAGACACCAGGCTTCTTCTGAAGGCTGTTCACAGGTTTCAAATGGTAAAAATACTAAGTCATTGATCAATTTTATGATTTTACAATGGGAATATTACAGATGAGTTAAAACAAAGTGTCTGTATCAAACACTAGAACTACTGAAGTGGAAGTTCACAGTCAGGGTAGGCCAATGCCATCACTTTCAACATTCTCTTTCCTGTTGCTTCCCTAAGGCAGAGAGAGAATTCATCTGGTAGGTGAAAGCCTGGATTTTCACCTTTTCAAGTCTTAATAAAACCCACCAAAATTACAAACGATAAAAATCACTTGAGCTCTGGGTACTCACTAGCACTCTGCTTCTGTGTGCTTGGTCAGAACCCTAACATCCTGCCCAGCTCATCTACACCATCAGTGCTTGACAGTGTGCTTGTCAGGATTTAGCAGCTGGGAGGCTTCACAGCTGAATTCCCACCACCAGCTACTAAAAATACCAGACAGTGCCCAAGTTGTACTATTTAAATGTGAAATAAGAAAGCTAAACCTGTTTGGTTTTTTGAAAAGTTTGGACTCTGAAAAAGCTTTCCAGAGTTCTCAGAGCATGGGCTCTTTACAAAGCAGTCCATTACCTACCTTTGACAGCTGAGGAGGCAATTTACGCAACTGAGGTGCAGGAACAAGCAAAGTTGATTCTGACGCAAAAGAAATTAAAATGTAGAGACTTGAAGTCCTGATTGATACAGTGAATTGAAAACAGCAGCCAGCCGAGCTGACTGTGCGAGACACTCTGCTTAAACAACACTTCAAGTCATTTTAATGAACATTTCAAGGCATCACCACCGCCAGTGAGCAGCAGGAGTCTTGCAAGCGATACAGAATCCGTTAAAACTCTATTTATATCCCACCTGTAGAGCAACAGCATAATCACATTCTTGCTTTGTATTGATGCTCATTACAGAGGCAGCATTACGTGGCCAAAGATCAGGCTCTCGCTGGACACTTGCAAGCAGCTGGAATCTTAGAAATGTTAAAAAGACCTAAAACTCTTCCCCTGAAATCCACTGCTTTAATTTTAAATTGGGTTATTTAATCACTGCTTCTGCAAAAGCCTAGATAAGACTTAATTTTGACAGAAATGTATTATCACTGCTGGTAAGGCTGATTTTCAGATAAGACACAACTTGGAGGAGTTTGGAATCTGAGCTTACATATAACTGAGCATCAAGAGATGCTCTGCGATAGAGACTCACAGAACAGGGAAAAGATCCACTCTAGAAAAGAAACTTGTAGGAAATTCAGTCTGTAATGAAAGGCTGAAACCTCACATGTATAGATTGGGGCCTTTGAGCAAGGAAAGACAACTTCAGACACACTTGTGATGTTATCAAGTTAACACATAGTGAGACCATTTACTTTAAAATTGGTATCATCATGAAACTAACATTCCATGAGGTTACTGTGTGCAGTTCTGGANTTACCATTCTATGCTTCTATGATACTAAAGCAAACCACTTCTATGAAGGTTGGTTAAGAATACTGAGGACTGTTTAGAATGCATAACTGTAGGTCATGGATCTGCAGGTGCACAACATCCCTAAGTAGTGAATGCAGGAAGAGAATGAGTCTTCCATGAGATAGATCAGAAGTTACATCAGGATCTTGTTTAGTTACTTACCCTGGGAAAACCCTCCTCTGTCTTTAAACTGATTGTACAAAGTCAAGGGAAATAAGGCAGCACAAAGACAAGAAAACTAATTTGTTAACTTCAGATGGTAAAGTTGTAACTTAAAATCTCTTCCTCACCAAATACCAAACATCAGGATTGCTAGATATCAGCAGCACCTAACAGAGACTTTCACCTGTGTAGCAACATATACAGCAGAAATGGCCACAGCTTGAGGAGCTGGGCAAAACTAAGACAAACAAAGCCTTTGTTTTCTCATCTTGGATTAACTTGTTATGTTTGTACCTGCATCACAGGTGCTCAGAACACATGGACTTTCCTTGGCAGGGATGACAACCCTGTATTTTGGCAGTCAGAAACAATGCTGTCCTGACAAGTCCCCAGAGAACACTGTGGCACATGGGAGCATCTAGCAGCTGTGAAGAGTCAGTGTGTACTTGGCTGTCTTCTCAGGGTTCAGTGCTTTGCTAGTTACAGACAAGCTGTGACTTTCAGAATTAAAGTTTATCATTGCATCTGATGTTTCTCCTATGGGACAGGCTTAGAGGACCTCTTGGGTGAAAGATCTTTCATACTTGACTGCAAAGACACCATCCCTTTTTGCAGTCTGGTTGCTGGGAGCAGTAACTTGAATCTAACTGGTGAACCAATGCTTGGTATTGTAATTGATGGCTACCTATTTTTGGGGCTAATTTAAAAATTAATGAGCAATTCTCCACATAAAAGTCAGAATTAATATCATCAACTGGCTGGCTAATGTGTTTTCCTTTTCCCTACTCATGGCTCTCCCAACAGTACAGTATCTATTTGAAATTAGGTATTTCAGTTCAGCTACTCAAAAAAACATAGTCTAATGTTCACATGAGCACAGGCAGATGCACTTCTCAGAAGGATGTAAAGACGGAAGCAGAATCAGGGATATTTGCTAAAGCTCTTATCACCAGTGCTGTGCTGGTTTGAGGACAATAAGGAAAACGAGAGCAGTCTGCAAACAAGGAAAAGAAAGGAAAAAAACCAAACATGACCATGAACTTCTGCTGTTGATTTCTAACAGTGCAGTAAAGCAGATCTGTAAGCCAACCCTCAGTAAACAAATCAGTGTCACCTATTGTGGTGGCGACTGCTGCAATTCTCTGCTCTTCCAGACGATGCAGGAAGTGTTGCTATTGGTACTCATATGCACATGATGGTCTCAAATTGTGCTAGGAGAGGTTTAGACTGAATATTAAGGAAAAAAATATTTACAGAAAGGCGTTGGAATAGGTTGTTCAAGTGATAGAGTCACTGTCCCTGGAGGTGTTAAAAAAAAACTCCACGTAGCAATGGCACTTCAAGACATGGTTTTATAGCTGTGGTGGTGTTAGGTTGACAGTTGGACTTGATGATTTTAGAGGTCCTTTCCAACCAAAACAATTCTTTATTTTTATGAAGTAGAACATGTACAGTTTTTAGCAGATCTCTACCAGGTGGCTGCAGCCTTGCCCCTGCAGAGAGCTGGGGCACAGAAAGTAACTGACTCTAGTTCAGCTCACAGGTGGTTCTCTATCAAGAGAATTCTTAAGAAGGGATGCAAACTACAATTTCTGTGTGCTCATCAGTGAATCATACATCTGCCCAAATACGTGCCAAAGACTCTGAGAGACCCAACAAGGCTGTTCAGCAAAAGCATCAGAATCCCATATCCTTAACTTGAGGAACAGTACTTGCCTTTACAGCTTCTTTCTGTTCAGTGCACTGATAAAAAACCGCAATGCAACAAGTCACAGAACTTTAGAGGTTGGAAGGGACCTGCAGAGATGAAGTCACCTCCCCTACCCCTAGGGCAGTTCACACAGGAACATATCCAGGCAGGTTTTGAAAGTCTCCAGAGAAGGAGACTCCACAACCTCTCTGGGCAGCCTGCTCTAGTGCTCTGTCACCCTCATGGTAAAGAAGTTTCTCCTCATGTTGAGGTGAAACCTTCCATGTTCCAATTTGTAGCTATTGCTCCTTGTCCTATTGCTGCTGACCACCAAAGAGATTGGCCCCGTTCACCTGACACCCACCCTTCAGATATTTGTACACACTGATCAGATCTCCTCTCAGTCTTCTCTCCTCCAGACTAAAGAGCCCCAGGTTTCTCAGTTTCTCTTTGCAGGGGAGATGCTCGAGTCCCTCAGTCATCCTTGTGGCTCTCCGCTGGACTCTCTAGTGGATCCTTGTCCCTCCTGAACTGGGGAGCCCAAACCTGGACACAGTATTCCAAGTGTGGTCTCACCAGGGCAGACTAGAGGGTGAGAAGAACCTCCCTAGACCTGCTGGACACACTTTTCCTGATGCACCCTAGGATGGCATTGGCTCTCTTGCCACAAAGACACAGTGCTGGCCCATGCAGAACTTGCTGTCCAGCAGCACTCCAAGGTCTTTCTCCATGGAGCTGTTTTCCAGCAGGGCAGCCCCCAATCTGAACTGGTGCCTGTTATAATTCCTCCCTAGATGGAAGACCCTGCACTTGGCCTTATTGAACTTCATAAGGTTTGCCTTCACCCAGCTCTCCAGCCTGTCCAGATCTCATTGGATGGCAGCACAGCCTGACGGGTGTCTGCCCCCCCCCCGAGTTTTGTGTCATCAGCAAACTTGCTGAGGGTACACTCAATGCCCTCATCTAGATCATTGATAAAGATACTGAACAAAGCTGGACCCAGTAGGGATCCTTGGGGAATACCACTGGCTACAGGCCTCCAACTTGATTTTGTGCCATTGATGACAATTCTCTGAACTCTGCTGTGGAGCCAGTTTTCAATCCACCTCACAGACCAACCATCTATGCCACATCTCCTGAGCTCATCTATGAGGATGTTGTGGGATGTAGTAGGTTTAGTTGCAATGTGTGTTCCACAGAACCCAAGTATCATCTGGAGCTCCCCAGCAACCTCATAGACAAGCCAGAGCAGTGGGACAGTGTCACCTGTGTACTGTCTTTGCTTGTGGGTAAGCAAAACAGGTGTGAAGAGGAATGCTGCCACCAGCAGTGGTTTTTTTTTCCCATGTGAGCTTCCACAACCAGCAGCAACAACGATCTGGTTGACACATGAACACAGGTAATTCTACAAAAGAAAAAGAGCTGAAGATTAGGGGAGAAGTAAAGATTTCAAACTTCCCTTTGAAAGCTGGTCCTAACTCTCCTGTTCATGGAGGAAGACAAATTAAAATGCAGCATATGAAGTCAAAACTCTACAGATTACTCTGCCCAGTGCATTTTGAACTTGCAAATGTTCTTTGACAACCTGCTTCCTTTCTGCCTCTGTGCATTCTCTCCAGTCTCTGATACCACCATCTCTGATTATACTGTCTCCTTTAATTTCTTTACTCAGATCTCCTTCAGCTTTTGGTAATCTCCCAATTTAAGTCATAGCAACAAGCATGAGATGTTGGAGGCCATTATACAAATGTTCAACTCATCTGGCCCTACACATACCTCAGAAATCATCCTTGGATCCCTTAGTCAATCTACACAAAGTTGTGCCCTGAAGTAACTAGGTTTTGAGAACAGATGCATCCTGAGTGATGCTCAAGCATCAGAAGCCACAGGATCTCAGGTTAATGGAATCTCTATTTTCACACATGCTGTGTCTTTATCGGTTTCCTCCTTCATCTTCCTATTAGCATGCAATAGCTAACAGAGACCTATTGGAATTCATAAAGCAAGTCAATCTTCAAATTCTTGATTCATTTGTGTAGACTTCACAGGTTTCAACTGCTGTCTCTGCAGGGAACTAAAGACCTGCACTCAATTCTGTATTATTAAACACAAATATATAAATGCTGCCATTTGGTCTTAAAGTGATGATAACACAAACTCGGTTATTTGTGTTGCTGCGTAGCAAAGAGTTGTTTAACAGGTAGACACAAGAGGCTGAGTCAAAGACTCTGTAGAAGTCTAAATTTGCCATTTCCTTCCTTTATCCATTTAAACACTTAGGAAATTGGTTTGTTTCACGGTGTAATATATCTCACTCTCCCAGATAAGAGATTTCAGGTTAGACGAGCAAGGTGATTGCCTCAAGCATCTGCCAAGGCTTCTGTACACCCAAGCCTCCCACAGTTCTCCACATATCCATGCCAAACAGCTGACTTCACAGTTGCTAGTTTTTGACTAGGTCGTTAGACTAGAAAATAGCTAGAACAGGCACACAGTGACTGATTGCTTACAGGAAGACACTTTTGGAAGAGCATTCAAACAAGGAAGAGGCCAACTACTGTCCAGAGGCAAGTGAATAAGAACAACAGCCTGAGGAAATCATCGAAGCTAAGATGTGTCATGAGGGCATACACACCAAGAAGACAGAGACATCTCACATGACATCCAAAGATCAAAATCAAAATCATATTTTTCCATTTTTGTTTCTGCCAGAATTAAAGCAGAAGAACACAGAGAAAAGGGGGAAAGGCAGAAACCAAAGAAAAAAAAACCTTTCCCATCCAATTTATGCAGATAGTTAGGCTTCCCTCTTTAGTTAAACTACTACCAAACATATTGCAGCAGTTTTGCTGCACCCTACAAGTACAGGAGCATTGCCAGCAAAGGCATTTGTTTCCCTGAAGGAAACTGGCCTGGACATGTCAGGTTTAAACAAAAGAGCCCACCCTCCATGTGATACGTTTCTTAGCGTACCTGCAAGGCAAATGTTTATCTTGCCTAACCTAAGCACACACCCATGTCCTCAACCCATTCAAAGAAGTTTTCCAAAGCAGATGCTGGGGAGCTCTAAAGCACTGCATTTCCTGCTAGCAGTGCCACTTAATTAGGTCACTTGTTACAGAATCTTAATGTGATTTATTACTTTATTAAGGCTACTTTTAGAAACCCCAATCAAGAGGTTGGCCTGATTAGTCAAGAGCCATACAAGTACATTAAAAGACCCAAGAGTTAGCAACACCACACAGACCTCAGGCAACAATGAGATGATCTCTGATGGTAGAAACATAAAAACTGAATGACACCCATCAGATATTTTAAGGACTCTCATTCTTAAAATGGGAATCTGTGACACTAGACTCTTGTATTCCAAGCTCTGCAATCATGGCCTTCTGTACACCACTCAGCTCTTCACTCCTGTTTTCATATGTATAAAATTGATCTACTTATCATTAGCATCAAGCCACTGATTTGACAGAAGTGCTGCAAGTATTAATTTAAAGTTTGGAAAGCGTTTAAGTACTTTCAGTTGTAAAGTGCTGAAGGCAGACCAAGGATTACATTACACTCTCTGCAGCTAACCTGCTTTTAAGGGAATATTAGGGTGGGGATTGCTTCTAGGCAGAGAGCTCCTACATTTAGTTTCAGCCTGAAAGCACTTCAAACATCTGAGCTAGAGGATAAGCCACTCGCAGGGGAGATCTATAATGGAAAGGCCGAGCTGAAAATACTAGATAGCAGTCCTGCTGGTTGATACTACCATCTTCAGACAAAGTCTTCTATAAGGACTGCAAAGAGGAGACACAGTAAGTTACATTCAAGATGTACCTGTAACTACAGAGGGCACAGCCTTCTCACAAAAAAACAGCACGTGGGAAGAACAGCTTAGCTAGCAAAGATCATTACTAGAGCATAGAGAAAAAGTACAACGCCCACAGTAAAGTCTTTAGAGAAAAAGTACTTTCACCATAGCCAGAGAGCCACTTGAGAGTTTTAAATGCCTTGCATTAATTTGCCACTTAAAGAGTTATCTTTCATTGGACAGAAGAGCTACTCCTGTGTCCTTGCAGGAACAGAAAATACATTGAAGAACCCGTTCCACTCCAAAACAAAACCTACTTTCACCAGTAAATCAGAGCTCCTGTTTGTTCTGAACAGTGGGATAGTGCTGCGATAATCATGAGAATACAAATCCCACCATGACTGCACTATGCTCCTTTCAAAGTGCTGATTTACTCCATCATCCCAAGCCTTCTGCTTCAAACTTTCACTGCAGTCCACAGGCTGGTCTCAGCAGAAGGCAGAGGGGTGGCATGCTGCTTTAGCACTCGGCAGGGCTCTGAGTGTGCACTGGAAGCGCTGCACTAGTACAATGGCACACTGAGAAAACAACCAATGCCATCAGCAAAAATGCATCACAACGCTTGTTTAGTCTCATCTAGGGAGCTTGTTGCTTCATGCAAGAACAGAATGCACACAACTGGAACACATCAGAGTGCATCCCAATTTTAAGGTTACAGAAGCTGCTATACCCAGTGAGAGCAAGTTGTCAGAGTAGGGCAGCAGAGTAATAGGGGTTCCCTGCCTGCATCACTCTCTTGGTGTGTAGTCTTGGACAACTAAGCAAGCTCCTTTTTTATTCAGTATCCTCACACACGAGGTAGGATTACTTTGCATTTCCTTCCTCTAAAGTCACAGGAATCAATGCTCAGTGAAGACCTGCAATGATGCTTTAGCAAAGCAGACACAGAAACAGTCATACTTTTTTTTTTCTGCTGAAGGCTCCCTCTCCTTCAGTTTGTGGGGTTTAGATTAAGAAGGAAGAAAAGGGAGGTGGGACACAAAGGGCTGTGATAGTTATACCCTGCATAGTCCTGCTGTAGGCAGGAAGCCGCCAATACTTGGGCTTCTTTCCATCTGAAGTGTCAGCTTTACTACATACAGAGCGCTTCCGGAATTCTCCCTGGAAAGTTTACTTATTAACAGGAGAGAGAATGAATTTAACTCCACCCTTAAGAGTTTATTAAAAACAAACAATTAATATGCAAATGCCAAGGTAACTTCCTTTCCAATCTGCTGTGGATGATAAGACAATCTACAGAGTACTTGTTCATTAACACAGGTCCACATTAACCCTGCTAACACTTCCTCTGTGTAAGTCTTAAGACCTCCAATGAAGCCTGGTAAATTCAGAGAGGATGCCAAAATAAGGAAAATTCAACAATTACATAAGAAGCTGACTTGTTGTCAACTTGACTTGTTCCTGTCTCCATTTTGCTTACGTCACTAGAGACCCTGCTGTTCTAAACATCTTTAGCTAAAGTGAGGCAGCTTTTCTGCTTGTCTGCAATTATCTACTGCAGATTCCTCTAGCTCTGTTAATTCTTGATATGTGTCCAAATGTTACTTTAGAAAGATTAGGAAGTGAATAATCCAATATAAACCATCATAGTGACAATGACACAATCCATGGTGAGTGACACTAGAACACACAGTAGTACACACTAGGAATTAATTCTGGTTTGAAAGAGAGATGAAAGATGGGCTTTGAAGGGCGTGCCCTTACTTGGGCAGTGTGTACTTGAAGAGATAAAGTTACCTGACACAAGGAAGAATCGCAGTAAGTTAAGTTTATCTGAGGAAAGGATTGCACAAGTTTCTCTCACGGAAGTTCATCCTCTACGTGAGTAACAGCAAGTTATCGGTCTTACTTCTAAGAGAAAAATGCAGCAGCCGTTTTTCAGTCAGGAGGAAAGGCTGTTGTGAGAGGTAATAGAAGAGTATAGCCACAAAAGCAGCCAGCCTGCTAATCCTGACAAACAACACAATGCCTTAGAAGAGTTTAACACAATGATGCCAGATTGGCTGCCACTGTTCTGCCTGTGCCCGTGCTGAAACATCACAAACGTGAAGGGGGGGCCAAACTTTATTACACAAGATGAGCAAGGTAGCATGTACTAAGGGTTATACAGATTTGATGTCCAGCTAATGGGTAACGTTAATGAATTCCCCAAGTCCCCTGTTCTGTCAGAACAGAAACACCAATCCTTCTGATGGCACCACCTTAAACACCTTCCACTAGTTTTGCTGCTCTACCACAGAATCACAGAATGTTAGGGGTTGGAAGCAACATCTAGAGATCATCGAGTCCAATCCCTGTGCTAAAGCAGGATCACCTAGGGCAGGCCACACAGGAACACATCAAAGTGGGTTCGGAAAGTCTCCAGAGAAGTAGACTCCACAACTTCTCTGGGCAGCCTGTTGCAGTGCTCCATCATCCTCACCATAAAGAAGTGTCTTCTCATGCTGAAGTGGAACTTCCTGTGTTCCAGCTGTCACTCTGAACTGAGTGGTCATTCCTACATAAGATTTGCCCTAAGTCCAACTACTTAGGAAATCAAGGAAATTATTTCCACTATGTGTGGTCTGAAGAACTGGAAGCAAGCATCAACTTATTCAATAAATTTGCTGTGCTTGACAAGCTGTGATTCAGTTTAAGACTGTGAGGTAAGACTGAGAAGGTTAGAGAGAAAAAAAAAAAGAGAGGGAGAGATTATATAAGATTTCTTTCAACTTCACCTTCTACTTTCTGGACTGTTACAAGAAAGTCTTCGAATCTCTTCATTTATTTCCTCTTAGTGGTCACTTACCTCCATACGCAAAAGCATAATCAGATTGTATGATACCTAGAAAGTGAAGAAAAGAGAAAAGCCACCCTGGTTTTGGGCAAGGAACTCTCCCATTGCATTTCTGACACTTGGAACATGTACACAGGCAACACGAACATAAACCCACAATCATTTCAAGAAGAAAAAAAAAAAAAATCCATCTGTACAACTGTCAAGTTTCATAATTGAAATTAACACATTCATTCCACTTTACAGTGATGGGGTAACTGTAACACACTGTGCTGGTTTGAGGCTAATTGGAATATTTTAATGAAAAAAAGAGATTATAGGCTGTGAAAAGAAAACAATGGTGATGCCTGCTTCACTCATAGGCTTGCTGAGATGTATAAGAACAAGAACACAAATATAGATAACACAGAGAGTCTGGTTCTCTCTGGCTGCTTGTGTGTCTTCTGGCCTTTCTGCTAACCTAACTAACCACTCTGTTTCTAATCCCCTTTGCCGATCCTCCAAACTCACCTTGCATGTAAGCCAGACCCTAAGGTAGAGGGGTGGAAAGAAGGTGGAAGGGTGGTTGGGAGCCCCTCCTGGGGTCTCTGATTTCTGGGAGGGGGATTGTGTTTCTGTATTACCTTTAACTTGTACATTTCTGTAAATATTCCTGTATATAGTGTCTATATCTGCCTGTATATTGTGCTAAGCTGTAAATAGAGCTTCAGTCCTTAACTTCCAGCTGGCTGAGTCTAGTCTGGGGGATTTTTCATAGTGTGGGGGGGCAGGGAACTCCCAAACCACCCTTTTTTTTTTTTCCCTGAAAAGCCACAATTGAAGCGATTGTGCTTCTTAAGCCTACAATTCAAGGACCAGCAGCTCAAAGGAGACAATGTGAGCACAACACAATGAAGAAACCTGCTCTCTCATCTTGATTTTTTTTTCTATCAATCTAACACCTTGTAGAGAGTAGTACGAGTGAATTTAATAAAGACACGAAAGTAGGTTCATGAGATAATGACACTGCTTTAGTCCTACAACTCAATAATGAAGACAACAATCAGCAAGCAGATCAGAATTTCCACACAGCACTAATTAATGGGAGAAAGGCAGGAGGGAAAGAAAACCAGCACACAAAGTAAAACCCCAGAAACATCTGAGACACTGCACCACCTCTGAAATGCTAATTCAGTCATGGCTTACTCTAATAAGGTCTATACGGCAGAAACACAAGACAAAGGAGGTGTGGCAAAGGAGGAATTTTGCAGAGTTCTCCCCAGATCCATCCCTATATGCACAGGATACCAACAAGCAAGGAAGCTCTCAATGAGGAGGAAGCAACCTCTCTGCTAGTTGGCAGGTACATTTTTATTTCATCTTTTCTTCCTGAAGAAGCACGCAAAAAGCCTCTAAAAGTCAACCAAAATAGACAGGCATGCTTCCTATCTCAAGGAACAGAGAAAACATTTACAGATATGATGCAACAACAACAACAACAAAGGCAATAAAGAGCCCCACAGAAAGATGACCAAGAGCAACAGCAACAATACAGGGGGAGTTTTCAGCAAAGGTTAATATAGAGAGTGCCAGAATACTTTTTTTTTTTCCTCCTTAAGCTATAAACTGAGTGAATAAAAACCAACTCCAAAATGAAGTGGCTGTGTTCTGGTAGCCATCCTGAATGAGAATTATGAATAGCTCAGCTTCCCCACTTCTCTATTCATACGACTTCCCAGATCTACCATATCTGTCATAACAGATGCATTGCAATATCTGAACGCAGCACATTGTTTGACAGGAAATGGTACAGATCAAATCACTGTGAACAAATCTGTAAATTCAAAGTTTTCTATGAGAAAAGGCCTGGCCCCACAGAAACTCCTCATTTATTTCTACACATTAGACAGCCTCACACAGCATCTGCACGCTGCTTCATCTCCCCCTTTTCCTCCCTCCCTAATACTTCACTGCGCACAGAAATGAGTCAGTGTAATATTGCAGCCTATGGCTATGACAAACATCTTTGGACTATTTTCATTCTTTGATGCTATGAAGTATCATGAATGTATTTGATATCCACAACCAAAGCTATAATTGAATTTGAGGAGGGGGAGGAAAAGGTCTATTTTCTTTGCCTGATGCAACGGTAGCTGAAACCGGCAACAATAATCTGCCAGCACAGAGCACGGGAACGACGATCGTATCTGACACCATTTTCCAAGCAGAGATGATGATCGGTGGATGAACAAATCAGTCTGGACAATCTCATGCTGCAGCGTGAACAAATGATACAAGGGTCTAATGCTTCATGACCCAAGCATCAACTTAAGGGATGGACAGTGTGACTTGTAGGTCTTTTCCACCTTTAACCCTTCTTTTATTAAAGTTACAGAATCAAACAGCATCCTCGGACTTGCAAACTAACTCTGTGAGGTTACCACTTGCATTCAATCTGCCTGAGAGAAAGCCATTCCCTTACCACAGGGACTGTTTGCCTTAGAAAGCATCTGCTTAGTCACAGAAGCAGCCACACTATCATGGGGTGAGTTGGCAAGGAAAATATGCTGGTTATACTTCGTTAGTATATAACCACAGTTAAGAATACCTTTCTCAGAATTAAGCAGAACTCATCTGAATGATATCACTGGAAGGGCAACTCTGTTGAAGTAAACTTCAACCCCATCCTAAAATTCCTGAAGTTGTGTGTCCACTCTCCAAAAAACAAATGAATTTGGTAATGAAGCAATATAAGAAACACAGCAGTCTGAGAACCACCAGCCTTTGATGAAGAGACATCGGAACATTTTAAGATCAGAAGTTAGGTGAGTTTGCCTGGAAGATGTACAGTGAATTCCCACTCTTCAGGATGACATTTTTTACTAGGGCCAGGATTTCCCTCCATGCAACACTGGAGTTACACCATTTCAATGTTTTCCTTACCAGAGCCACAAGCAAATGGCTCCCAGAATGTTAGGCATCAATACTAGCACACTCTCACAATATTTGCCTTTTCTGTGCTTCCTTGCAGCCTGCTGGACCTGTACCATAGCCTTTACACAACCTATCTACTCTGGCACCAGAAGTTCTTCCTCACCAAATGTCAAATCAAAAGAAGTTACTTGTGGTGGTGGATGGAGTGGGGTGGGGGAGCAAGGGATGGGGCAGCAGCAGTGTCTGTTGATAATAAAAACATGAGAGAATCCCACCAGGGCAATGGTTTCTTTGCCTTGAGAAGATAAAGGAGAGGGAAAAGCTTCCACCAATTTGTACTGCAGCTTCAGTGGTGTCCAGTGGTAGGACAAGGAACGACGTGTATAAGCTGGAACACAGGAGTTTCCACCCCAACACAAGGAGAAACTTCTTTACAGTGAGGGTGATGGAGCACTGGAACAGGCTGCCCAGAGAGGTTGTGGAGTCTCCTCCTCCGGAGGCTTTCAAAACCGGCCCAGATACATTCCTGTGTGACCTGCCCTAAATGATCCTGCTTTGGCAGGGAGGTTGGAATTGATGATCTCTAGAGGTCCCTTCTGGCCCCTAATATTCTGTGATTCCAGCTTAAAGTTCTCAAAAGAGAGTTTCGGGTTCCTAGACTGATCAAAATCTGTGAAGAGCAGGAAAATTAATGAAGGGAAAAGAGAAAGAATTCCCTCATTCCAACATGGACTACAGCCACTGCTTTCCCTGCACTAGTATTCTCCCAGAACAGGACCTGAATGAAGAGCAAAAGTAGCCTCCACTACTGATTTAACTTTTCTTCTCCTAGGATTATTTGCAGTTATTCTCATATTAAGCACCCTACTTTGCAGATTATTTAAAGCTCCCACTTAAAATATACTAATCTTAATTATGCTATCTGCACTACCAGAACATGTTCTGGTTTTCTTACACAGGTTACTTGTTGTGTGGTCAATAGTCTGCTTCTCCAGAGACATGGGTCTTGTGGGGCATCTGTAAAAGTTCCTGTAAAAGTAGAAAAAATAATATAATTCCTAAATTCTCCACCCCAGAGGTACCTGTACAGCTGCCTACAAGTGAACATCTTCACATCACAGACATACTATTTATGTAGATAAAGAATCTGAGGAAGTCTCAAAATCATCAATATTTGCATGAAAGCGTTTAGATACTACTTAGCTCAATAATGGAAATAAAGTAGGCAATTTTCTTTTAAAATACTGTCTATAATACCTAGCAGCAAAGTCTAGAGGAAAAAGAGTAGAGACTAGGGTTGTGGAAGCCCAAGATACAGTATATTCTGCAGGCACTCAAACAAACGTTCCTTGGGATGAAGACCAAAGCACACCCATGCTTCTTGGCCAAGTGTAAGGTCCTGCA
>WBNM01038577.1:0-10544 GCA_013399055.1 Ramphastos sulfuratus
ATTCTTAGGGGCACTAAAAATCTGGCAGGACTCAGCCCTGAGCATCTCTCACTCTGACTAATTCTGCTTTGGGCTGGGGTCAGAGTAGACAATCTCCTGGTTCCCCTTCCATGCTGCTTATACATTGTCACCATCTGTAAGCCAAGGGTAAGCCATGTTGCAAATTGCATCTTGCTTTTGTGCTTGGATCCACAGTGCTGTCTGCTTAATATTTTCTTCTATGGTTATCTCCCATGCTTTTGCTTGAGATATTAATCTCTGGTTATTAACCTGTAATCTGTGTTCCTGACAGAGGAACAATCTCTTATGATCTCCTATAAACAGGTTAAAACAAGCTTAAGCATTTAAAATAGCCTGATCTAGTGTGAGGTGTCCCTGTCCCTGGCAGGGGAGTTGGATCTAGATGATCCTTGTGGTCCCTTCCAAGCCTGCCTGATAATATGATTCTGTGATTCTGTGACTCAATGATTCTGTGATTCTATGATTCTATGACTCTGTCTTTCCAACTCCCCAATACCGACTGCACCCCCGATCTTTACCACTGCTATCCCTCAGCACCGCAAAAGCCTCATTAGATTTTACAAGGTACTTGTAAAGTCAAGAGAGTGCAGGGAATTTTACCTTTCTGTTCAAGCTAAGGGAAAATCTCTCAAAGCTCGAAGCCCTCTTCGGCAAAAAATCATTGCAAGCAGGTCCTGCTCGTCCTTAAATTGGCCAGGTGACAGCTTGAGCGCATCTGCTGAGCGCCACTGTGACAGCCTGAGCACCTGGGGAGGGAAGTGTCTTGCAGACGAGCAGATCCCAAGCCATTCTGATAATTGTAGGTGAAAACTAACAGCTTGCCAGTGCAGGCTCTCGAGTGCCCGAGGCGTGTGCTTACAGTAGGAGCTTCCACGGCACAACTGCTGCCTTCAGTCACTCTGCAGCAGCTCATCCGGGAGGGTGCTTAGAGGACTCCCTGGGGAAAAAGTGAGTTGTGAATTGAATAATCAGGAGATAATAAATGCAATGGACAGTAGCTCTGCAAGCTCCTGGCTAGCTGGAGTTGAGAGACCCCCCCATGCCAGCTAGTGCAGCTACGTGATTGCCAGGTGCTGGCTGGGCATCCAAGCAAGGCTTGGGTTGCAAACCAAAGTATTGCTCCTGCTATCAAAAGGATGCTTGGAATGTGCCTTGATTGCTTCTCACAGTAACATTTGCATCTTCCACAGGCCTAATCTTGCCTGTTCTCTGTCTTTCACCAGAAACTGAATAAATTATCAGTCTCATTATGGAATGGATAGGCACTAACTATCAACCTTGATGTCACCAAGCATGACATCAAGCTGTCAATTTTCTGTTAATGTGGGAGTTAATTAAGTGCTATTCAGTTGGCAGGAGAATACCTGTGGCTTCAGCAAGCTGAATGTAGGCATCAGTGCCAAATGAAAGGGAATGAAAGTACAGTTTAGGCAAAGTGCAGACACCTAACTTGCTGGATGAGAAGCTCGATCTGAGCTGTCAGTGTGCTCTGGCAGCCCAGAGAGCAACCAGAGCCTGGGCTGCAGCAAGAGCAGTGTGGGCAGCAGGGCAAAAGAAGTGATCCTGCCCCTCTGCTGTGCACTGCTGAGACCCCACCTGGAGTACTGCATCCAGTGCTGGAACCACTATTACAAGAGGGCTATGGAGGTGCTGGAAGGTGTCCAGAGAAGGACCACGAGGATAATCAGAGGGCTGGAGCTGCTCTGCTGTGAGGAGAGACTGAGGCAGTTGGGGCTGTTCAGTCTGGAGAGGAGAAGGCTCCCAGGAGACCTTCTTGTGGCCTTTCAGTATCTGCAGGGGGCCAAGAAAGCTGGGGAGGGACTTTTGAGGCTGTCAGGGAGTGATAGGACTGGGGGGAATGGAACTAAGCTAGAAATTCAGCCTGGATGTTAAGAAGAAGTTGTTCATCATGAGGGTGGTGAGAGCCTGGCAGGGGTTGCCCAGGGAGGTGGTGGAAGCCTCATTCTTGGAGGTGTTTAAGGCCAGGCTGGATGAGGCTCTGGCCAGCCTGATCTAGGGTAGGTGTCCCTGCCCATGGCAGGAGGGTTGGAACTGAATGATCCTTGTGGTCCCTTCCAGTCCTGACAGTTCTGTGAGTCTGTGGAAAAGCCAACTCCTTTTCTGCTCATGCTCTAAAAGGATTTGAATCCCTTAAGTGTCACAAGGCTTGGCTCCAGCATTTCCTGCTGTCTCAATCTCCAGGAACGCCCAGGAGTGCCACTGTCAGGACCAAGTGACTGTCTAAGTCTGACTGTGAGCTCTCTCAAGCATTTCTCTGAGCAAGCTTCCTCAAAGTCATGAACAGGTTGATTGGAACCAGGAGGACTAATTACACAAACTCGGCTGTGTGTGATCTTTCCTTTTTCAAGTCCACTCCCTCCTTTTCCAAAATACTGCAGTCACAGAATAGCAGAATCACAGAAGGTCAGGGGCTGGAAGGGACTCCAAAGCTCAGCCAGTCCAACCCCCCCTGCCAGAGCAGGAGCACCTACAGCAGATCACACAGGAACACATCCAGGCAGCTCTTGAATATCTGCAAAGAGGGAGACTCCACAACCTCCCTGGGCAGCCTGTGCCAGAGTTCTGTCACCCTCACGGGGAAAAAATTCTTCCTCAGGTTCACATGGAACCTCCTATACCTCAGCTTCCACCCACTGCCCCTTGTCCTGAGGAAGTCACCTGGGAATAGAACCAACTGAAGGCATAAGAAGCCTTCTGCCTGGAAGGAGAGAGTCCAGCACCTTTCCTGGGGGCTGGGCATCCCTAGCCACTGAGGTGTGCTCCAGCTCTGCCAAGAGCTCTGCCTTTGTGCCTTATGAACTGGAAGGGGCAAGATGAGGCCTTGTGTTAGGACGTAGCTACTTCTTTTACTTCTTTTCCTTTAGCTTAGCTATCACCAGAGGTACCAAGGGAAAGTTGAATTAACATGGAATTAATCCTGATTTAAAAAAAAAAAAGGCGATTTTTTTCTGTTTTTCACAGAGATATTGACAGTTTGGCAGCTGGGTGACCAGCCAGGACTAAAGGAGGAAGAGATAACTCTTTCTTTTGAGGGCCAGGGGGGAAAACCTGGCAGACTGCACAGCACAGCCTGTACCAGGCATCATGTGTGCTGACAGACAAGCATCAGCAGGACCACAGCTATGCCCTTGCAACCATACAAGTAGGAGCTACAGGCTGGCTGCAGCCTTCCCACATCCCCAGCAATGGCTAAGGTGGTTAAACGCCCTTATTGTTTTAGATCCTTAATACTGATGGTGCCTGTGAGAGTGGAAGCCCAAAGCTACAACAGCATTTGCTGAATTCTAGATGCCAGGCTGGATTTGGAGGACTGGGGAAAAAAGAAATCATATTCTTTCTTACTTTTAACAGGATGAGCTGATCTGAAAGTCTCTGCAATTTCCTGCAAAGCTAATCCTGAGACTAGAACTGTGCTGTAATGAGTACTAAACTGTAAAGGCAAGAGCATGGATTGGAGCTGCCTGGAAAAGTTCCTTTGATTTAGGGAGAAATTGTATATATATATATATTCTATATATATATAATAAATATTAATATATATATATTATATATATTTATATATATATATATATATGCACACTGTAATTGCACTGTAATTGCATGTAAAAGAAATTCCTTCTGTCCAGGACTCTGCTAGAGCACCAAATCTAAGCTTCTGCTAAAACAGGTGAATTTTTAACCATTTTGCTTGCCAAGAAAATCTTCCCAAGGTCTATTTGGTGTGTCTGAGCCTGCAGACAGCCTTACCAGTAAAAGCATGAACCTTTCCAACCCATTCATCTCAATGAAGCTCCAGCTCTGCACTCCTTGCTTTCACTCAGCATCAGTGCCACCTGCTTCATGGCTGAATCTTTTAGCTAAAGGATTGGAAAGGCTGTGCTGGGATAAGTAGGGAAAGAAGAGCACAGGAGAGGAGAGCAATGATAGAGAAAAGGCAGAAGGAAGCATCAGCTCTCCTCTGCAGCTCAATCCATCGATTGAGCTCCTCTGGTAAGTGTAGAGCAAACAGGAGCTGGAGCTCTGGAGAGCTTGCCCCTTGCAACCTCTGGGCAGCCTGTGCCAGGGCTCTGTCACCCTTACAGTCAAGAATCACAGAATCAGTCAGGGTTGGAAGGGACCACAAGGATCATCCAGTTCCAATCCCCCTGCCATGGGCAGGGACACCTCACACTAGATCAGGCTGTCCACAACCTCATCTAGCTTGGCCTTAAATACCTCCAGGGATCAGGCTTCCACCACCTCCCTGGGCAACCCCTGCCAGGCTCCCACCACCCTCATGCTGAACAACTTCTTCCTAACATCCAGGCTGAATCTACCCATTTCTAGCTTGGTTCCATTCCCCCTAGTCCTATCGCTACCTGACAGCCTATAAAGTCCCTCCTCAGCTTTCTTGTAGCCCCCTTAAGTTACTGAAAGGCCACCATAAGGTCATCTGGGAGCCTTCTGCTGTCCCTCCTGCAGAGCAGGCAGTGGGCTGGTCAGCTCTTGTCCATCTGCCTTGTTCCGTTCTTTCTGCCCCACGTAGACCAGTGCAAGTGAGGATGTGTAAGCATCCCAAGCACTGTTCACTGGAGATGGTAGGATTGGCACTGCCACCCCAGCAGCCTCATGGAGGCTCGAGTCTTTTTCCAGAGAGCATCAGTCTGGATTTGGTCTGGTCTCCACCACAATGCTTCCTTCTCTGCTCAGGTGCTTTTCCAGAAGAACTCTTCACTGATCTTCCCTGCTTTTCCCAGTGGATTTTCCATACACTACAGGGAAATTTTATGAGGAACTGAGGAAGCTGGGTCTGGATAGTTTGAGGAAGAGGAGGCTGAGGGCAGACCTCATTGCTGTCTACAGCTACTTGAAGGAGTAGTTGTAGCAATTGTGGAGAGGCTGCTGCTGGGCTCTTCTCACAGGTAATTGGAGACAGAACAAGGGGGAATGGCCTCAAGCTGAGGCTGGGTTAAGTTTAAATTGGACATGAGGACAAAGTTTTTCATGGAGAGAGTGCTCAGGGACTGGAATGAGCTGCCCAGGGAGGTGGTGGAGTCCCCCACCCTGGCTGTGTTTAAGGGTGGTTTGGATGTGGTGCTTAGGGCTATGGTTTCAGGTGAATCTTGTAGAGTAGGGTTCTGGGTTGGACTTGGTGACCCTGAGTGGCTTTGCCAACCTGGGGGTTTCTGTGACTCTGTAAATGCACTTCTCCACTTGGATGGGACTCTCCATTTTCAGTTTCCAGTGTTTCTAAGCTGCTCTCATGGTTTGTAGGCAGAATGAGAGAGAAATGGCCACCTGAGGGGCTTTATGGCTGCTGAAACATCTCCAATGCTCCTGGTGGAATGCTAGAGCCTTGGTGCCTTTATACCAAACACTTGCAATGGTCCTCTTCACACAGAGGGAAATTCATGCCAAAGAATGTTTAGCTTTCTTCTTTTAAACCTGACAACCAAACCCCAGAATTTTTCCCACCTCTCTTCCTCTTTTGTAGCTTTTTCACACCTCTCCACTTAAAAACCCCTTCCAATGAACTGAAAGGAGCCCCTGCTTCTTTGGGGAAGAGGGGATTAAAGGACCCAGGGACGGTGGAGAGGGCGATGAGACTAGAGAGGCTGAGCAAAGCTGAGCCAAAGCAGAGGAAAAGGCAACGTGGGCTGAAGTCAAGGAGAGAGAAGGGCCTGGAGGGAGAGGGAAGGGAGGGCTGTGGGAGCCTGCCTGTCAGCGGCTGAATAAACAACCCACACAGCAACAGCACCAAATAATATGTTAGGGAGCTAGATAAGCTTTTCAGGGAAAAAATGGTCAAGGGTGTAACTGCAAGTTGAGGAGGAAAACAGTTGAGATGGGTTGCCCTGTTGCTGTCTTTGGCTGTCCTCTCTTTGGCAGCAGCTCATTTGTGGGAAAGGCAACGGAGAGTGGTTTATGATGCTAAGACGTTTCAATGACTTGCTCCCGGTGAAAGGCATCGAGGTCTCTGCTTCAGCCAGGTCTGGCTGCTTGCACTTTAAAGCATTCCTCCTGCTTTGTTAAACCTGACATGCAGGCAAAAATCACAGCTCCTTAAGAAAATGCTCTGGGCCTCAGAGGTGGCTTGTTCGTTACCCCTGTGATTATCAGGGAAGTTCCATTTAGGCAGGGCACTTGGTCTCTTTGGATTCTCCCTCTACTCTACCCTGCTGAGGCCACATCTGGAATATTGTGTCCAGTTCTGGGCCCTCACTTCAAGAAGGACCTCAGGGAACTGCTTGAGAGAGTGCAGCACAGAGCCCCAGCAATGCTGAAGGGAGTGGAAGCTCTTCCTAGGAGGAGAGCCTGAGGGAGCTGAGGCTGTGCTGCTGGGAGAGGAGGAGCCTGAGGGGGGACTCCAGCAATGGTTATCATGATGGAAAGGTGAGTGCCAGGAGGCTGGAGCCAGGCTCTGCTGGGTGATGCCCAGTGCCAGGACAAGGGGCAATGGGTGGGAGCTGAGACATAGGAAGTTCCATGGAAACATGAGGAGGAATTTTTTCCCTGTGAGGGTGACAGAAGCCTGGCACAGGCTGCCCAGGGGGGTTGTGGAGTCTCCCTCTCTGCAGATCTTCAAGAGCTGCCTGGATGTGTTCCTGTGTGATCTGGTGTAGGTGCTTTTGCTCTGTCAGGGAGGTTGGACTGGCTGAGCTTTGGAGGTCCCTTCCAGCCACTAACATTGATTCTGTGATTCTGTGCTTCCCCTTCTCTCAGCTCCCTAATCATCAGGTGCCAGTCAGAGCGTGGACTGGCACTCTTAAACACATGTTGTAGAAAACTCTGATTATGTGCTGTCATGAAAAACTCCGAGAGCCAGGCCATAAATATTTTCATCAGGCTGTCTCTCTGCCATCCCTGGGACTCCACTTCCTGCAGCACAGCAGATCCTTCAGAATGCAGTTTGAGTTTTGCTCTTTGTGGAGCTGACCCACATGCACAGGCAGCATTACCTTGGGAAGGAGCTTGGATGCTAGGCTCAGGGACCTCCTCCTCTCTCACAGAATCACAGGAACATGCAGGTTGGCAAAGCCCCTCAGGGTCACCAAGTCCAACCTAGAACCCTACTCTACGAGATTCACCTTAAACCATAGCCCTAAGCACCACATCCAAACCACCCTTAAACACAGCCAGGGTGGGAGACTCCACCACCTCCCTGGGCAGCACATTCCAGTCCCTGACCACTCTCTTCATGAAAAACTTTTTCTTAATGTCCAATCCAGTCCAATCCAAACCTCCCCAGCGTTAGTTTGAGGCCATCCCCCGTTGTTCTGTCTCCAATTACCTGTGAGAAGAGACCAGCAGCAGCCTTTTCAAGATGTCCCTGCAGCTACGTGTAGACAGCCATGAGGTGTGCCCTCAGCCTCCTCTGTTTCACACTAACCATCCCCAGCTCCCTCAGTCTCTTTTCATCAGATTTATTCTCCAGGCTCTTCCCCAGCTTCCTTGCCCTCCTCTGCCCTGGCTCCAGCACCTCCACATCTCCCTTGTATTGCGGTGCCCAAAACTAAACACAACACTCAAGGTGTGGCCTCACCAGAGCAGAGTCCAAGGGGCACTCTGCTTTTTCTTCCTCCCTCTTTATTCCGTGATGGAAATGTAAGATGCTGTGAGCGGCTTCTGGCAGCATATGCCGGCAGAAGCATGCCAAAAATAACAATCTGCAGCAGCACACGGGATGCAAGGCTTGCATACTTCTCCCAGTTAGAGAGATCATTGGAACAACACATGTCAGATGCTATTACTGTCAGATTGTTGGGGCCATCTGTTAGAGCCCAAGATCAAGACCTGCTGCTTTTCCCTGGAACAGCAGCTCCACAAAAGGACTGTGGCAAATTAAACCAAATCTGCTCAGGCCCAGGGAGTTCATCTGAGGGTTTTGCTTTATTTATCTATTTATTTATTTATTTAGTGGGGTTTCTATTTATTTATTTATCTATCTATCTATCTATCTATCTATCTATCTATCTATCTATTTATTTATTTCAAGATTTCATCAGGGATAAACCAACAGTGTATGTTGGAGCTTGCTCCAGGGGGAGTCTGGGGAAAAGCTTTTTTTTAAATTGGTTTTGTTTGCTTGTTGGTTTGTTTAGGGAGTAAATAGCAAGTTACAAGACAAAGGCTGATGCGATGTGTACCACTTGCACTCAAATGTGTTCTTCCTGTGAAAATATGTTCATAAATAGAGGTTCTTAGAGAATCACAGAATGGCTGAGGTTGGAAAGGACCTCAAAGACCATCCAGTTCCAACCCCCCATGTGCACATTCAATTACTTGTGGCTAATAGACAAGAACTTGACAGCAACCTGCAGTCCTCTCTGACGACTGATTAATGCAGGTTGACTACACAGACAGAGGTTTTCAAAGCAGAGACTTTTGAGGTTCCATATGGGGTTTGGATGCTCAAATCCTCCTGGCATCTTCAATATGTCAGCTAGAATACCTGTAAATCTGTTCCTTGTGTCTGACTTGTGGTTCTGTATCGGTGTGGATTCAGAGCAGTGCAGCTGGTAGCAGTGGACTGGATTTCCACATCCGCTTACTGTATCTCTACAGCCACACACACATACACAAACACACACACACACACGTGTGTGCACACATAGAGATGTGTATTTGCAGTAGTATTAACATCAGGGCAGAGCTTTAGCTCTCCTGCTTGCATAGGAATTTATGTAATGGGCATATGTTTCACTGTTTCATAATGGCTTTAAATGATGTCCTTACTAACACTTAGAATACTGAAGAATTCAATGTGGAAGACGAGAAATCTTTGCTATGTTTTGGGCTCCCCAGTTCAGGAGAGACAGGGACCTGCTGGAGAGAGTCCAGCAGAGAGCCACGANTGCCAGGGGAGTTGCGGAGTTTCCCTCTCTGCAGATATTCGAGACCTGCTTGGATGTGTTCCTGTGTGATCTGCTGTAGGTGCTCCTGCTCTGGCAGGGGGCTTGGACTGGCTGAGCTTTGGAGGTCCCTTCCAGCCCCTGACACTGTGATTCTGTGGTCTCTGTGATGCTGTGGACATTCAGGACACAACTACCCTGGTGAACTTCTTTTAAGGAATGAAGATCCAGCAATGTCCAGTGACAGGAGAAAGGGCAATGGACAGGAACTGGAACACAGGAGGTTCCATGTAAGCTAAGGAAAAAATCTTGACTTTGAGAGTGGCAGAGCACTGAAACAGGCTTACAGAGAGGTTGTGGAGTCTTTGTCTCCGGTGGTAATCAAAGCCCTCCACGATATGTTCCTGGGTGATTTACTCCAGGTGATCCTTCTCTAGCCAGAGGGCTGGACTGGATGATCTTCAGAGGTCTTTTGCAGCCCTTACCATTCTGTGAAGACTGATGTGGTTCAAGTGCCACGAAGTGGGAGTAATTTTCAAATGTAAGTAAATGACAACACAGATCTGGATTTTTTTTTTTTTTCAGAGGTTTCATCTGCTGCATGTTGGTGAAAGACTTGGACCCAGCTCCTACTCATTCTGCACTTTCAAGTTAGCAAAAGCACCGTGAAAAAAACCTCCAAAGCTTTACTTCAGCTCTGATGCAGAAAGAGCTTCTGCTTGGACATCTCAGGCTGTGCTACAGCATATGGATGTTTTTTCCTGCGGACTCAGGGTGCACATGTTCCTTGTGAGAGCCTCCTTCTGCTCCCAGAGGACCCCAGCACCAGGGAGTATGACGGCAAAAGAGACCTTCTGCAGCAAAGAGGCCTGGGGAGGAGGAGGCTCAAAGCTGATACTGAAACAGGGAGGGGGCAGAAGGGGAGTAACAAGGAGCCCTGCTACTCTGCAGGGTAGGAGGGAGATGGATGTTCAGAAGAAGTATATAGAATCATAGAATCAACATGAATGAAGTCCCCCCTCAGTCTCCTCCTCTCCCAGCAGCACAGCCCCAGCTCCCTCAGGCTCTCCTCATAAGGAAGATGTTCAACTTCCTTAACCATTTTTGTGGCTCTGTGCTGGACTGTCTCAAGCAGCTCCCTGTCCTTCTTGAACTGGGGGGCCCTGAACTGGACACAGTACTCCAGATGAGGATGTTCTGAAGCTGCTCCAGGGCAAGTTTAGGTTGGTCGTTAGGAAGCACTTCCTCACAGAAAGGGTGATTAGGCACCAAAATGGACTGCCCAGGAAACTGGTGGAGTCATCATCCCTGGAGGTATTTAAGCAAACATTGGAACTTGGTTGCATGGTTTAGCTGATGTGGTGGTGTTAGGTCATAGGCTGGAGGACTTGATGATCTCACAGGTCTTTTCCAGCTTGAGTGATTCTGTGGTTCTGTGAAGAGTGATTGGCATTGGAATGGGCTGCCCAGGGAGGTGGTGGAGTCCCTGTCCCTGGAGGTGTTTAAAAAGAGACTGGATGAGGCACTTGGTGCCATGGGTTAGTTAATGAGAAGGTGTTAGGTGATAGGTTGGACTTGATGATCTCAGAGGTCTTTTCCAACCTGGTTGATTCTGTGATTCTGTGATGCATGGGAAAGAGAGAAGACAACTGGGGAATTCAGCAGCACCTC
>WBNM01038584.1:0-10979 GCA_013399055.1 Ramphastos sulfuratus
TATGATTCTATGATTTCAAAGCCTGCAACTCACCCCAGAAGGTCTTGAAGGTAAAGAGCAAAGCTGAAGATCTTTCAAATCCAGTAAGACAGCTCTGCTTAGGAGCAGATACTTAAATACCTGGCAGAACATCTTCAAAGAACAGTACCTAGCCAGTGTCAAAGCAAGTAGTGTACTGTGTATTAGAAGAGATGTTTACCCCATCTAGCACTTGGAGCTCTCTTGACAACCTCTCTGCAAAGGCTTCAGCATTAGAAATGGCATATTCACAGCCTTCCATCATTATTTCAATGTCCTGCTCCTCTCTTGCATTTAACTCCTGGTATTCGTCCACAGCTTCTTCATCACCTCCTGCCACACTTTGATTCTCTCCACTGGGAACAGATTCTTATGTAGAGAAGGTAAATAAAAGAGGTTATCAAGTGCAGAGAGCATTTCAAGAGCACTTATGTTCAACTACCTTGAAGGAAATGAATCCATTCAGAGCAAGCACCTGCTCCCTACATTCCAGTCTTCCACAGGCTTCATTCAGATTGCCAGAACTCAGCAGTGAGGTTTTCCAAATTATGCAACAGAAGCAAAACACAAACAGCCACTTTCCCTTAAGCCATGTACAAAGGGACACACTGCCTCACTTGATTCACCTCTCATGCTGGTGGCAAGTGTCAGAATGCACCACAGCATCACACTACACTTGGTAGCAGAGACCAGTAGAGGTTAGAGCCTCTTCTGGTAGACAGAGCATAAGGGAAACTTACTGAAGCTGATTAAGAAATAGATCCCTGAATAAATAACAATTACCTTGATGCACAAGGTTAAGTCTCACAGCAGGAAAATCAGTACTGAGGGAAGTGAAAATTATCTTTTCTCACAGCAGCATTCAACAACCCCTTCAAAGGCTAACAAATGATTTACAAAACATCAGTGCAGCCCAGCCAGGAAGTGTTTAGGGACTTGAAACATCTTTTAGCACTTCAATATGCTATCCAAATACTTGTTTAAGAAAATTAACACTGAAAGGAGATACTACTGCAGGGAAATTGCTTACAAAGCAAAAGAAAGGAAAAAAGGTGTTACGCACCTTCTGCAACTTTAGGCAGTTCTGGAGAATTAAAAGGTATGGAAAGGCAGAGGAAAGGAAGCAGAGAATGTTAGGCAGACAAAGTATGAACAGTGTGCACGTTTTTAAAGTGACAGTTTCAATGTTTTAACATTGCACAAACTTCAAGAGTCAGAATTTGGTTAAAAAAAAAAAAAGAAATGAATCAAATTTCAGTCAACAGCAAACTCCAGAAGAGTTACTCCCCTGGCTTCCAGTTCTTCTGCACAAGGCAGTCCAGTACTTAACAGCAGTTTAACCACTTCTGACAGTGCAACCTTTACTCACTAGGCCTTACTAAAGGATTTCAACTGCTTCACTGTAAAAATATTTACAAGAGCAGGAGCAAAAAAGGTAAAAAGCCTTTTTAGCAACCAGTCACATCGACTGCCACAGAGCAGAATTTAACCATGCTTCACAGCTGGTAAACCAGAAATCTCACCTAGAACCTCCCAGAGCCTTTAGCATGCTACTGAAGCATCACTTGGAAAAAGCATTCTTCCAATTCAGGGGAAATGAAAATGGGAACAAAAGCAGAACTGGTACATTGAGACCTACCAGACCCTGCAGGTAGATTCTGTTGTTGTTGAAGAAACAAAAGTGTCTTAGAAACACAATAAACTTGTCACAGAATCATTCAGGTTGGAAAAGACCCTTGGGATCATCAAGACTGGTTCTAGTGGGAGGTGCCTATGGTGGGGGGCTGAAATTAGATGATCTTTGAGGTCCCTTTCAACCTAAACCATTCTATAATTTTAAGTCCAACCATTATCAATATTTACAACTTCATTAATCAGGCATTTTGTCTTGGTGCCCAGTTTTCTAACAGAAAATCTGTTAGCTAGCCACCAAAAGGCATAGAAAGTAGCAGAGAATAAAATTGGAAAAAACATCAGGATTAGGTTTTTGTTTTGTTTTGGGTTTTTTGGTTAGTCTCTCTGTTTTATATCAGTAATTATTAAACTTTATAGTTAACATCCAGTTGTAGAAATTTACCTTCCAAAAGCTGTGAACTGACATTGATGAAGTCGATTTTCTTCCTCAGATACCTCTGGTTGAGTTTCCAGATACAGGAAATGAAGGTGTTCTTCTCCACTGCACTGCTTGCAACCCATTTGTACACTTTGTCAAAGTGCAGGTCAAATTCAGGACTCTCCTGCAAAAGATCAGAATCAATCAGGTTGGAAAAGCCCTCTGAGAACATTGAGTCCAACCTATTACCTGACATCTTCTAATGAACTAAGCCACGGCAATGAGTGCCTCATGCAGCCTCCTCTTCAACACCTCCAGGGATGGGCACTCCACCACCTCCACCACCTCCCTGGGCAGCCCATTCCAATGCCAATCACTCTCTCTGCCAACAACTTCCTCCTAACATCCAGCCTGAACCTCCCCTGGCACAGCTTGAGGCTGTCCCCTCTTGTTCTGTCCCTGGGTGCCTGGCAGCAGAGCCCAACCCCAGCTGGCTACAACCTCCCTTCAGGGAGCTGCAGAGAGCAATGAGGTCTGCCCTGAGCCTCCTCTTCTGCAGGCTGCACACCCCCAGCTCCCTCAGCCTCTCCTCACAGGGCTGTGCTCCAGGCCCCTCACTAGCCTTAAAGATGAGACACATTACAGGCTCAACAGCCAAGAGGCTCTCTGAGCAGCAGGAAAGAGAATTTAAGTATTGAGATGACAAGATAAAAAATTAAACCACAGAGATGTCAACCTTCAGCTGATACAGCAACTCTGACACCCTAATGTGGTGTTCTTGGAGGGGTTTCAAAGCTGTGTAATGTGATGCTGAGGGACATGGTTTAGCAGGGACCTGGCAGTGCTGGGTTAATGGTTAGACTGGATGATCTTAAAGGTCTTTTCCAAGCAGAATGATTCCATGACTCTGTAACAAAGGTGCTAAAATTCCAGAAGCATCACACCATGAAGACAGCATTTTCATCAGGTCAGACCAGGCAACACTAACATGGAACACAGAGACCTGTGAGAACATTACTTTAAGAGCCACTGAATGTAGTCCTTTCCTTTCTACAGCCACACTACGGACTACAGCCAGTAGCAGTCTGTTTTAAAGACCTCATTACAAGTATTTCACAAAGTTCAGCCTCCTGATGAAATAAGTCATTACTTCAGATACAGGGGCTTGAGAAGTGAGCTGATGTCAACAGCAGGAGGTTCAACAGCTCAAGGTGCAAGGTGCTGCACATGAGTCAGATCAAACCCAGGCTGGGTGCAGAGTGGGTTGAGGACAGCTCTGAAGAAAGAGTCTTGGGGGTAGGGCTGCTGAGCAGCTCCCCAGGAGCCAGCAGTGCCCTCATGCAGCCCAGAAAGCAGCTGTGTGCTGGCTGCAGCCAGAGGAGTGTGGGCAGCAGGGCAAGAGAGGGGATTCTGCCCCTTGGCTCTGCTCAGACCTCACCTCCAGTGCTGATGTTCCCAGCACGAGGACACAGAGCTGCTGGAGGGAGCCCAGAGGAGGCCACAAAGATGCTGCAAGGGCTGGAGCAGCTCTGCTGTGAGCACAGGCTGAGGGAGCTGGGGGGGTGCAGCCTGCAGAAAGCTCCNCATGATTTTATAATCCTAATTCCCAGTTCATGTGTTGCAATCCAAGCTGTAGAGCACTCTGTCCCAGGGAAGCTAACTCTTGGCACTGAGCAGAGCTCTGAAGCAGCAGCAGCTGCCCTTACTTTCACAGCATCTTTGGCATCAACCACAGCCAGATCTCGGAGTGCCCATGCAGTCTGCCTCTTGTAGAAATCCCCCTTGTCAGACTTCTTCACCTTCACCACATTCACCTGCACTGGTCTCTCTGTTGTCACTGTTAAAGAAAGCAAGAGAGCCACTTGAGAATGCACACATTAACAGCTCCTCCTGCTGAAACCAATTACCTGTGGGGGAGACTTCAACACATTTATCTGACGGAGACTCTTTGAAATTATTTTATCCACAATATACACAGCTCAGTTTAAGCCTCAGCCAACCTGATGGACATCTCTATACAGCTTGAAGTAATGAACCCAATTTACAACTATTTCTTTGATACGGCAGATCTCTGACCATGGCCACATAGCTGACAAAGAACAGAGATTATAGGAAGGATAAAAGCATTTTCTGAGTTTTTTCAGTCAAAAAAATACTCCATGAAGCCAATTTATTGACAGATTGCCCCAAAGCTGCCATTTTTTCCAAGAGATGGAATATCATACACACACTCTCCAAGAAACTTTAAAACTCAGATCAATTACTGTGCCTTTCCAGGAGCCCTCTGCCTTGAACTCTAACCACCTGGATGCCTACTAAATCTCCTTTTATTCACTACACAAAGCCTGCTTCAAAAGCCCACCAGTCCCACACAAATAATTTTGATTCTTACATTTCAAATTCCAGTGCCACCTGAGGCTAAAAGTAGAGAGTTTTGATTCTTCTTCAGCAGAAGCAGTTGCAGAAGTGGAAGCTAACAACTGTTTTTCTCCATCTGACATGCAAAGCACCCATTTTATAAACCTTGTAAACAAACCTGAGGCAAATGCAACTGAATAAAAAAACCAAGGTGAAGGCAAGACATACAATGTGGTGTGACTCTGTACCTGTGGCACACAAAAAGCAGTTTCTCTTCTTTTTGCCTGCTTTGCAGACATTCACGATGCTCAACAAGCGTTCATCATTGGGAGTGAAGATATCCCTCTGGAGGGCATGCTTGATTGCAGTCATTTTCTCTCAGTTGAAAGATCTGAGCAAGTCAGAATACATTCAGGCACATCTCAGTATTGCCAAGTGCACATAGCTCAGGGTATCAAAAGAAATGCTGTTTGTATGAGAACTCTCTGACAATGTAACACTCCATAGCTGCTATCTAACAATTAACACAGAATTACAGAATGAACCAGGTTGGAAAAGATCTTCAAGATCATCCAGTCCAACCTATTGCCTTCTAATTAATTAAACCATGGCACCAAGTGCCTCATGCAGCCTCCTCTGAAACACCTCCAGGGATGGGCACTCCACCATCTCCCTGGGCAGCCCATTTCAATGCCAATCACTCTTGCTGGGAAGAACTTCTTCCTAACATCCAGCCTGAACCTGCCTCAAGCTGTGCCCTCTTGTTCTGTCCCTGGGTGCCTGGCAGCAGAGCCCAACCCCAGCTGGCTACAACCTCCCTTCAGGGAGCTGCAGAGAGCAACGAGGTCTGCCCTGAGCCTCCTCTTGTGCAGGCTGCACACCCCCAGCTCCCTCAGCCTCTCCTCACAGGGCTGTGCTCCAGGCCCCTCCCCAGCCTTGCTGCCCTTCTCTGGGCACCTTCCAGCACCTCAACATCTCTCTTGAATGGAGGGGCCCAGAACTGGACACAGCTCTCAAGGTTCTGTTCCATGTTTTCATCACATGCTGGGTCCCTCTGCTGGTTCCCCAATTGCATCAGGTTATCTCTCCTGCTACCCTTCAACAGGTGCATTAAGAAACACCAACAACCTGCTGCACCTCAGAAATAATCTCCTTTCCCTCCTGATGCAGGATTTTACTTTCTGCTCTGTCATCTCCAGCTTGACGCAATTTCCTAACCTTCCTACTTCAGTGCTGTCACACACTGCCCATGCTGTGCAAAAAAACACCTTTCCCATTGAAAAAAAAAGTGAAATTCAACATCAAAGGCTTGCTCTGACACAGTCCAGCTTCTATTATAAACACAGCTGCAACCACCAAAACCTTCATGATGTGCTGAGAGCAAGCAAGTTCTTCACATGTTAATCCTGCAGTCCAAAAGGAACAGAGAATCAAGCGCAAGGAGCTGGCAATAAAGCTGCTTTCTCAGCAAAGTGCTTTGAGTGAGCTGAGGCCACACCAGTCTCTAATAAATCCCTTTAGACACTGCTGCACTGTTTGCTTTCTTCCAGCAACATTACAAACAAAGCCTTGGCTATGTGAAATCTATCAAAGGCATCACAGACACAGACTGTCCAGGGAATGCAGGGGAAGGAGCCAACAGACTCATAGAATCGTAGAATGGTAAGGTTGGAAGGGACCTCAAAGATCATCCAGTTCCACCCCCCTGCCACAGGCAGGGACACCTCCCACTAGCACAGGTCCCTCAAGGCCTCATCCAACCTGGCCTTGAACACCTCCAGGCAGGGAGCAGCCACAACCTCCCTGGGCAACCTGTGCCAGTGTCTCACCGCCCTCACTGCAAACAACTTCCTCCTAACATCCACTTTCAATCTCCCCTCTGCCACTTCAAACCCATTGCTCCTTGTCATTACAAGACCTTCTCAATAGTCCCTCCCCAGTCTTCCTGTTGGCCCTCTTCAGATATTGGAAGGCTACTACAATCTCTTCTCAAAGCCTTCTCTTCTGATTTTGTAACGCTACTCCCCAAGTACTGCTTAATCACAGAATCAGGGAGGCTGCAGAGACCTCCAAGCTCACCCAGCCCGACCTATCACCCAGCCCTAGCCAATCAACCAGACCATGGCACTAAGTGCCCCATTCAGGCTTTGCTTCAACACCTCCAGGGACGGCGACTCCACCACCTTCCTGGGCAGCCCATTCAGTCTGTGTGTATGCAGGCAAACATGCAACTTCTGCACACTATCAGGTTAAAGCATAACTTGAGCGTTGCCTAACTGCAGCATCCCCGGGAACGCCGTTCACAGCCGCACATCGATCAAGCGTTTAACGGGAACACTCAGAAGAGTCCTCCCAAGGACACCGCCTGGCATCGGCTTCACCGCCTCCCACCTGTAAGTCCTGCAGAAACCGCCCCGGAGCCAACCCTCGCCGCGGCCGCCACTGCTGCGTCCCCAGCCCGGCGGCCCACACACGGCTAAGCCACCGCGGGGCGTCCACCCGGGGCCCGGCCCGTGGGACGAGAAAGAGGCAGGCCCCTATATCCGCGGCGGGGGAAAGGGTGGAGGATGCTTCGCTCTCACCGCGGAGGAGCCGGAGCCGGGACCGGGACCGGGACCGGGACCGGGACCGGGGCCGGGGCCGGGACCGGGACCGGGACCGGGGCCGGGGCCGGGACCGGGGCCGGGAAAGGAGCCGCCTCCAGCCGCGGTGCCTCCGGTCACAGAGCCCCTGCCACAGAGCCCAGGCCACTGCCGCTTCCGCTCACGTGACGCTAGCAGCGAGAGCGCGGGCTAGGGCGGCTCGGAAGGGCGCACAGTCCCCGCAGCGCTCCCTGCCGGAGGGGAGGCGCAACGCCTGTGACCCCTAGAGCAGTGCCGAGCGCTGGCCATGAGCGCCTACAGAGCGGGCAGGCGGCACCGCTGGGCGGGAACGGCAGCTGTGCCCTATCTTCTGCGAGGGGCTGACATGGGTGGCAGTACCCAGCGAGGCCCCCGAGGTTCTCTGGTGCCGGAGGAAGCCTGGGGCTTGTTTAGCAGTGCCTTGGTAAAGGCTGCTCCTGCTGCTTCCCAGTGCGCCTGGGTGTGCCCCGATGAGGCTGCTCCTGCCAGGCTCCCGCGGTGGGCATGACTCAGGTAGGAAAGAAAAAGAAAAAGAAAAAGAAAAAGGAAAAAGAAAAAAAGAAAAAGAAAAAAAAGAAAAAGAAAGAAAGAAGAAAAAGAAAAAAGAAAAAGAAAAAAGGTAAAAGAAAAATATAAAGAAAAATAAAAAACAGAAAGAAAAAAGAGACATATTTAAAAAAAGATAAAAAGAAAAAGAAAAAAGAAAAAGAAAAAAAATTTCAAAAAAAAGAAAAAGAAAAGCCTGAAAATTCCAGCTAAGCTCTAAGGAGCTTGGAGCAGGGCAGAAGCTCGCTCCCACAGCTGTGGGCAGTTGGACCTGCCCAGCTGTTTGGCAAAACCCTGCTGTGGAATCACAAGGCATAAACCAGCACAAAAAGTAAAGCAAAGGCAGTGAGACCCAGGAGGGGCATTTTGTGTACTGGGAGTGTGTAATGGGAGAGCTCTCAGCACGAAAGGGATGCCATGGGAGCAATAACACACACCGTGGGATGCCGTGGGAGCAATAACACACAAAAGGGGATGCCATGAGAGCAGTAACACATGATCACAGAATGCATCTGCTTGGAAGAAACCTCTGAGCTCATCCAGTCTCACTCTCGACCCAGCACTGCAGGTTCAACATTAAACCATGTCCCTAAGTGCCAGCTCCACAGGCTGCTGGAACACCCCCAGGGGTGGTGACTGCAGCACTGCCCTGGACAGACCATTCCAGTGTTTGAGAACCCTCTGGGAAGGGAAGGGAAAGGGAAAGAAGGGAAAGAAAGAAATATTTCCTAGCATCCATCTTGAACTTCCCCTGGTGCAGCTTGAAACTGTATCCTCTAGTCCCGTTGCTTGCCACCAAGGCGCTTGCAGCAGCAGCAAAACCCATGTTGGGTCAAGTTGCTTTTGATGCCTGTGTCCTCAGCTGGAGTCATGGCAGAGTTATGAAGAAGTCTGACACCTTTCAGGAGATGAGCATATGCACAAAAGAAATACAACTATACCCAAGGTGGAAAGACAGACACAACAGAGTGCAGGGTCACTGTATCTTAGCACATCAAATGCCAAGGCCTGCAGGATTTCATCACATTCATACATCAGTATGTCATGGAATTGTCCAGGTTGGAAAAGACCTCTGAGATCAAGACCTCTGGGGTGATGAAAAGCTCAACCTGCAGTGTGAGAGCAGCCCAGACAGCAACTGTGTGCTGGGCTGCAGCAAGAGTAGTGTGGGCAGCAGGGCAAGGGAGGGGATTCTGTCCCTTTGCTCTGCTCTCCTCAGACCCCAGCTGCAGTCTTGTGTGCAGTTCTGGAGCCCCCAGCACAGGAAGGACATGGAAGTGTTGGAGCCAGTCCAGAGGAGGCCACCAAGATGCTGAGAGGGCTGCAGCAGCTCTGCTGTGAGGACAGGCTGAGAGAGTTGGGGCTCTGCAGCCTGGAGAGGAGAAGGCTTCCAGGAGACCTTGGAGTGGCCTTGCAAGATCTGAAGGGGGCTCCAGGAAGGCTGGGGAGGGACTATTGACAAGGGCTTGGAATGCCAGGACAAGGGGCAATGGGTTTGAAGTGGCAGAGGGGAGACTGAAAGTGGATGTTAGGAGGAAGTTGTTTGCAGTGAGGGTGGTGAGACACTGGCACAGGTTGCCCAGGGAGGATGTGGAGCACAGAATCACCCAATGTGATCAAAGATTACATTAGGTGATTCTGTGCTCCACAATCTCCCTGGAGGTGTTCAAGGCCAGGTTGGATGAGGCCTTGAGTGACCTGTACTAAAGGGAGGTGTCCCTGCCTATGGCAGGGGGTTGGAACTGGCTGAGCTTTGAGGTCACTTCCAACCTTACCATTCTATGATTAAGTCTTCAAGGTATAGTGGATACAATTTGTTAGCCAGCAATGAAGACCAGCAGAAACCATCTTTTCCAAGTTACCCAATGAAATTACCAAAAGGTGGACTTTTGGTTTTACATATTAATGTCAGCATTCCAGCCTTGTTTCTCCACTGATTGAAACCATTAAACATGACTGACCCAGACAGCCTTGCTGTAAGCCTTTACTTCTATTTCTGACTCACAAAACAGCATGTTGGCTACTTCTGTAATGTATCATTCATGAGGGCCAAGGTTAAAAGAGAAATCTCAGTTTGGTAGTTACTCAATTCAGCCACAAAAATGTCACTGTCTCTGGCTGGATCTATAAAGGCTGAACAAGGCAGCCAGATAAAAACGTGCAGGGTTTCATAAAGCTTTTGGTGGTGGTCAAAAGCTTTCTTATTTCCTCTCTTTAGCTGTTAATTTTGCTTAAACAACCAACCTGGCCTTGAATATCTCCAGGGAGGTTGTGGAGCACAGAATCACCCAATGTGATCAAAGATCACATTGGGTGATTCTGTGCTCCACAACCTCCCTGGGCAACCTGTGCCAGTGTCTCACCACCCTCACTGCAAACAACTTCTTCTTAAAATGTGGCTAACCCCTTCAAACTGACATGAGATCACCTTACAGGATGCACAGTGCCATTCTCTTCTGCTTCAGCTTTCCCACAGCTGCTCTTTAGAGAGAGGGGCTTTGATCTCCCAATGCTGACTTCAACTCAGGACACAACATTTGTGAATTGCATATCACAAATTATGTGATGCAGTTCCTCTTTTTTTTTTTCAGTGTAAGGAGATAGATTCATGCACTGAAAGTGACTGAAGGGCTTGGGGAACAGCTAGGTGAGAGGTCTGTGCTTCTGCTGTGGGTTTTACTCTATGGTAGGAAGGAGAAGAAGGAGAAACAACCCAAAAGGCACAGTCCAGATCAGGGTCTCCTCCCTCCTCTGCTTTGCTTCCAAAATTATTTAAATCCTATAATGGCTCAGGCTGGAAGGGAGCTCAGAGCTCATCTCCTCCACCCTCCCCACCATGCCCAGGGACACCTCTCAGCTACACTCAGCTGTTCAAGGTCTCATCCAGCCTCCCTGGGCAGCCTGTGCCAAAATCTCACCACCCTCACACTCAACAACTTCTTCCTCAGCTCCATTCTAACCCTGCTCTGCCTCAGCTCCAAACCATTCCCCTTTGTCCCTTAATTTAAGATCCTGGAAATGATTAGTGCTCCATAAAAGAGAAACACACAGGAAGAATCCCTCTAACTATAACATCATGGAGCTTTTCCCCATCATGGACAGGGAAAATTATTTTAAATCCATGAACTCCAGCAGAACTTCACCAGTGTATTGTTTTATTGATAGGGAACTCTCTGAATCTAAATCATAGAATGGGAAGGTTGGAAGGGACCTCAAGGATCATCTAGTTCCAACCCCCTGCCATAGGCAGGGACACCTCCCACTAGTACAGGGAACGATGATGTTTGACATCTTTGTCAGTGCCATGGACAGAGGAATCAGTGCACCCTCAGCAAGGCTGCAGCTGGCACCAAGCTGTGTGGCACATTCGACTTGCTAGAGGG
>WBNM01038585.1:9596-33375 GCA_013399055.1 Ramphastos sulfuratus
AAAAAAAAAAAGAAGGCAAGCTGCTTTGGCTATGAATGAACAGACCTTTATGGAGGGTTGGAAGTTTATGAATGGGATTCCACTAGGTTTTTCAATGACATGGGGTGACCAGACCTCAAGGACAAGTCTTAGGTAATCTGGGATAGTTTTTTGTGTTTGAGAAGCCAGTGCCAGCACACAGTATAAATATGCCAGAGCCTCATGCCAGAGCCTCTTCCGTTTGCGGGCTCCGGCTGTTGACTGGATGTCTAGTCAAAAAAGCAGTCAGAATATAAGGTTTGAGCTTGGATAAACAGCATCAAGCCTCCCTGCCAGCAACGACCAAAGCTGCTTTTCGTGGCTGTCGGGATCCAGGCAAAGCTTTCCCGATTCTGGCATCCACCAGGAAAAGGGGTGGGAAAAAACCAGTGTCATCACTTGGGCGGCAGAGCCAGGAGAAGAGGAAAAAATGACACTGCTGAGATGCTTCTTACAGGGATGGAGGTAATTTTTTTTTTCTGCTAAAGACCTTTTTTGGTTTGCAACGACCATGATTCAAGTGAAGCAAATAGCTCGATTTTGCCCCAGAATGCCCTCCTGGGTTCACCTGGACCCACTACCCATCTCTAGCTACCAGAAACCCAGACAGAAACCCCATCTCCTGAGAAATTTGCAGTCACATAAACCTCTTGTCAACAGCCCAGAAAGGGCCGATAAATCCTTTTGGGATTCTTGTTTTGAGTGAAAAGCACAATTTTTATGAGCTCCTTAGAGCAAATGCATCCATTTCTAAATGCCTGGAAAACACCCAGCCAGCTGGGAGAGTTCCCATATTCCAGCAAACAATGTCCATGTTTAATGCTATTATCTTGTCATTAAGCATCCTGAGCATCCCTCCTGTTGGTTCCGTGGTTTGCACTACAGCCTGCCATGGGGCTCCCTCAAGCTGTCCCCTGCTCCCTTCCCATTGTAAAAGCTTCTTGTGAAATAAAACAGAAAATAATTGAAAATAAAGAGAGGCTGCCCTCAGCAATGTACAGAATTAGCTGTATTAGTCACTTATAGTTGGGTCTATGGAGAACAGCATCTGAAGCAGACCACACTTCTCCATCCATGAAGGGGAAACATTAAGGCAATAGTTTGGCACTCCATGTTTTTTCGGGTGTTTGGTGTGGATGTTCATGTTTTCTGGATGTTTGGTGTGGAGGATGATGAAGCCCCAGCACAACTACGTCATTCACCCACAGAAAAACTCTTTTTTTGATCCTTATTTTTCACACTCTCCTCCTAAAGGGCTGCCCGTGCCTTCCCCAATGAATCCCTCAGTGAAGGTGTGTCCTTCCAAAACCCCCACCCCAGAAACTTCCCAGCCAGCCCTAGAGACCATGAATCTGCCACCACCTGCCTTGACCCTCATAAACATCAAATCCTGCCCAGAATTGCTCAATAAAAGGCTACAGCAAAGATTTCTCTAGTTTTGAATGTGCACGTGGCTGCCCTTGTGCTCAGGACATCATCCTACTCCAGGGAGGGATGCTGAAGAAAATGCTACACCCACAGAGAAGTCCTGGAGAACAGGACACCAGATCCATAACCTTCAAAAATGAAAAGCTGCTGAAACCAAAGAGGGTCCAGATAAGGTGAGTATGGGAGATTCACACCATGGAAACACTCAAATTTATCAGTCATGGCCCCAAGCTTGGTTGTCCCCAGGAGGACTCACATTGTCTGGAAGGGGCAGAAAATTTCTGATGTGGCTTTTTCTTCTCCTTGACATATGGACACTTCTAAGACTATGAAACCACATAATCTCTACTTTTTCTTTCTAAGCTCTGGAAGTTTTATAAAGAGTTTGGGAAGAAAAAGTTTGGATCTGGTTTTGGGTTGGTTTTTTTTTTTTTTTTTGGTTTTTGGTTTTGTTTTTTGTTTTGTTTTTTTTTTCCCCCATTCAAGGAAGAATCAAAATGTTTCAGTAAAATTTAATTTAAAAAAAATTAAATTAAAAGAATCTACAAACCAGCTAAAAGTCAACACAGCTTCTGGCCAGCTTTTGTATCTCAGCCTTGTCCTGTTGCCAAGTTCATGACTGTAGAGGGGAGGTGGGCTGGGGATCTTTTGTTTTGCTTTGTTTTGTTTTGACATAGTTAGTTTTCCTGTAATCAACCGACCTCTAAAGAAAACAGCAAGTTGAGCACACACTGAGCTACCTCACCCGCCAGGATTGCTCCCATCTTGAGCAAGTCAAGAGCTATCTAAATTGTCACTGAAATCCATGATAATAACTGAAAATGGGAATACAACTGTGTTCCTGATGAGATTCTTAAATGCCTGTAATTGGATCTTTCCTCACTGACATCGGGATTAGACTCAAATGGAATTATCCAACTGTGGAAGCAGCTTGAACTATGCACTTGTATTTTTCATATATACCCTATATAAATATATATACAACAGAGACATATATATATATATATGTCTACATGTTTATTTTTTAAGAGCTTTTAAAACCCAAAGCATCTTCTCATGCTCTCCCTAAAATTCTCACTATCACATCCCCTCCTCTCCCTCATTTCTTTGTGATCCCTACGGTTGTATTTCCTACCAAACATCAACTCTGATGCATCACCTACCCTGAACTGCTAGCAGAAGTCTCCTCATATTCATAGTCTTGCAGAATGGTTTGAGTTGGAAGNAACCCTTCCCTACAGTAAGCATGGGCATCTTCAGCCAGGCCAGGTTGCTCAGCTTTTGTGGCACCTTCACCTGGGCCACCTGCAGAGATGACACTGCACACCCCCCAGTAACACAACACAAACAGATAAAAACACAACAGATAAATTCATGTAGATGTCCAACAAGGAATCACAGCATCAGAGTAACTCAGGTCTTAGGGACCTCTCCTAGAAGGACCAGGACTCAGCTGTGAGCTCTTGAGGCAGCAAAGAGACCTAGAGGAAGTGTTTTGATCCCTGCCTGGCTTCCCAGCAGGCAGGTTTCTGCTAGAATAGGAGCAATGTGGACGCTGCTGATGGGCAGATGAGTCTCTGGTCCTTCCTCCTTTTCACGTCAGCACAGACGGAGGGCATCTGTACTTAAAAAAACCCTGTCTGGAGTGGTGTCAGCACAACGTGCCGTCTGGCTGGGGCCAAGGCCCAGACCAGGCTCAGCGTGTCTCGCGCCTGCTAATCTCTCTTGGCTGACCTTAGGTGGCATCTGTGAACCTGGGGCAGAGCCATGCCCCCATCTTCTGCTCGTGGAGATGGAAGAGATATAGACACAAACTCTGCAAGTTTTCATGCCTTTTGCATTTCTTGAGGGTCCTCAAGAATCTTCCTCCCTTTTTGTTACTGGTCAGTGCCCTTTCTCATACAGTCGTAGAATGGTCTGGGTTGGAAGGGACCTCCACAGGTCATCCAGTCCAACTCCCCCCCTGTAGTCAGCAGGGACATCCTCAAATAGATCCAGCCTCATCTTGAATATCTCCAGGATGGGACCCCAACCACCTCCTTGGGCAACCTGTTCCAGTGTTCCACCACTCTCATAGTCAAGAACCTTTTCCTAAAATCCAATCTAAATCTGCCCTTTCCCAGTTTGAAACTCTTGCCCCTGGTCCTGTCACTGCAGGCTTTTGTAAACAGTCGCTCTTCAGCCTTCTTGCAGCCCCCTTCAGGTACTGGCAGGCTGCTATTAGGTCTCCTCAGAGCCTCCTCTTCTCCAGGGTGAACAACCCCAGCTCCCTCAGCCTGTCCTCACGGCAAAGCTGCTCCAACCCCTTGGCCCTCCTTGGAATCTTGCACTTTTCCTTGAGAAAGGACCAGACATTGCATCGAGGTGAGGAGAATATGGAGCATGACATTCAACCACACAGCTCATCAAAGCAAAGAAAAATAGGCACCAAAAAGGGGTATTCTAATTTCTTTCTAGTTGCTCTGGTGATTTACAGGCTACTTGGGCAGGGAAACAAAAAATACCCAGGAAAAATTCTTCAAAGCCAAAACCAAAAGCAAAGCCCCCCCAAAAAAAAAATTTTGAGGGATCCATCCTGCTGCAGAAAAGGGTCTTTGTGCCTTTAACAGAGTTTTGTGGGCAGCCTGGAGACACCACCCACAGCAATGTTTGCCCCAACCCTTTTATACCTGCCTGCACACAAGGGCTAGGCAGCCTCAGCTTCCTCACAACCCCCCCTCCCACTACTTTCCCCCTGCTTTTGATGGCTGAAAAGCTAATTTAGAGGATGGTCATGTGTTAAGCTTCTGTTGTTTGCAGAGAAAATAAACCCTTCCCTTCTGCAGGGATGCCACCCCTCAAGATGGCCTGTGGAGTCCCAAGAGCCCACCATCTCGGGCTCTTGGCGCCAACCCAAAAGCCCCCAGAGAGCTAGGACAGGCCTGGTCACGTCAACACCTATTTAGAGAGCCCTTAATCTGTGGATTATTGACATGATAGACCATAACATCTCTTTAGGAGCCATTACAGCCCATCGTGTCAGTAGGTACTTATGGAGTCCTTAATCTGCGGATTGACAGGCTAGACCATAAATTTGTGTCTATGTCTAATTAGGCAGCTCTTATTACTCAGCATATACACAAGTCACGCAGGCTAAAGAGCCTTAAGACTCTTTCTTTAGTTTATTAACAAGTTGTCTACCCAATCACTTAAAGGGCTCCTTGCCCCCCAGCAAAATAAGGCAACCTTGTGTGAAAACAAAGATCCACCTGAGCTTTCCCCTCTAAGATCTCTGTTTGCTGAGGGCTGGTATCCAGAGGTTGAGATGTTTTCACAAGATTAAAACTTTCTGAGTCTGATGGTGACACAGAGGATAAAAAAAAAAAAAAAAAAAAGACAGAAGCCATAGAGGGAAGGAGTCTCGGATTTCCAGTGTTTCTGACTAGGGCTTTGCCATGTTAGCAGCAACCTACAAGCTTGGGAGTGGTCTGCTCAGTTCCCTGGTGGCCCACATAAGACTTACTTCACCATGGCTGGGAAACCCTCTCGTGAAATCAGCACCAAAATTAGGTCAGGTTAGACAGCGGTAGAGATCAGTGATCCCTGAGGACATCCCCTAACGTTCCCATTCCAACTTGGTGGCACCTGGAGTCAACCTTCTCCCCAACTGGAATTCAGGCCTGAACCTTAGAGGGTTAATTCAAAAATCAGACACAAAAGCAAGAAAACCAGCTGAGAAAGGCAGGTTGTTGCAGACATACAAAGCCTCAAGTGGGCACTAGGGTGATGAACACTAAAGTTAGCCCAGGAGAGATCATACAGAGTGATCAATACATACATGTGAAGGAAGCCCAGCTCCCCGACGGGCATCAAAGGACAGCAAAGAAAGAACCAAAGTGAAACTGTTGAGTTCAAGGAGTCCACCAAACCATAAATTTGATTCATAAACATCCTGTTAGTCACTGCTACTGTCTAATTACGGTGATTAATCAATTACCATGTCTTAAAATGACTCGAGAAGAACCTTTTCTTTGTGCCCATTTCTCTTTAAAAGCCAAGCAAGGCTGCAGCTACGGGGNGGCGCGCGGGGTGTGGGTGGGGGGGGGGTGGTGTGTGGTAAAATGACGCAGGCACACACCAAAAATGCCTGTCTGGCTGTCTCCAGTGGTTAGAGAGGAGCCAGCTGACTCCAGTTTCCTCCGTACCAGGCTTCAGTCCTCATCAGCCATGCAAATTATAGAGTACTGTGCTGTCTGAAGGCCGAATTTCGACTCGGCTCAGAGAAAAGCCTTAGAGGAAGGGTGGGGATGAAGAAGCCAGCCAAATCCATTCATAATATTTACAGTAAATGGGCCTCTTTGCTGTTGTTTAGTATACAGTCAGTCTAATTATTTTTGAAGTTTTAATTTTAAAGAGCCTTCTTTATCTGCCTCTCCTTTTCTGCGCTACTCAAAGGTGTGGGAAAACTTTTCCCTCGTTTCAAAAAAAGCAGTAGGACGGGAATCCCTTCCCCGAGCTCCAAACCAGCAGTGGGGTGGGACAAAGGGATGTTTCAAGAAGGCTGATCCTTCCAGAGGGGTGCTGCCAACATCCATGGGTTTTTTTAAGACCCATAAGGCGTGCAAGGTCCACATGGAAAACTCCCCCAGATCCTGCTTTTTGCTGTGTGGGTCCCTGTTGTTCTTCTGTGCTGGTGGGGAATGTCTGGTAAGACTTATTGGCTCAGGAAACGTTGCAAAATGTTTCACAGCCCTATGTACCCTCCAACCTCCTTCCCTGCCGTGATAGTGATGTGGAATAATCACATTTTGATGACAATCAGGAAAAAGGATCCTCTAGAAAACCTCGGAAGCCTAGGCCAGCCTTCATGAGGTGCTGCCATGAGATCAAGCAACTCCAGGTTGATACAGCCCCAGCTCCTGCAGAGGAGCAAGTTTGTTCTCCACAGCTAAAAAGACACACCTCTTCTCCACCCATACCCAGCCCAGGTATCAACCAGAAACCTTCTAAGAAGGAGAAACCAGCACACAAAGGGCTCCTGATTTACAACAATGCAAATCAGACCTGAGGATGAGCTTGCCAAAAATCTCTCTCCTGGCTTGGGTTGTGCTGGAGGCTCCTGTGAAACATCACCCTTCCAGCGCGGGGATAAGCCACCAACACGGATGCAAAAGCCATCAGAGGCCAAGAGGCTGTGTCAGCCCTGGGGTCACAGTCCCTTTCCATCCAGTCATCGTTTGGTTTTAGAGGATGGAGACCTGAAAACACTTCTGCTCTTAAAAATCAAGTCGTAAGGGTGGGGAGGTCAGCTGGACCTGGGAGCGATGCCCTGGGGAGGGCAAGAATACCTCCCCAAGGAAAAGCCACAAATCTCCACTGACAATATGTAGCTCTGTGGGTTACACGTGAAAAACCTTGTAAAGGCCTCAACAGAACCTGAAGCAGAGCAGTCTACGATTTCCAAACAGATACCCAATATACAGATGTGTGCTAGGGTTGTGGGTTTTTTTCCTGCCCCCCTCCCCAAAGTGCATTCCATGCACACACACAGCATCACCACCACTCTCAGAAAAAAAACCCTTCTCCTTGCAGCACATCAACCTCAACTTCTCCCCCAAAGCCTCAAAATAGATGTAGATATGTGAGGGTTTTCCTCCCATAAAAGAAAAAAAAAAAAAAAAAAGAGAGAGACCACCTCCTCCAGCTCCCTTTCCCAGAGCTGCATCCCTCACAGGGATGCAAACTCATGGAAAAAGCAGGCTGGAACAAAAGTCCTTTTCACACTCGTCGTGCCGCTCTCCGTAACAATTATGAAAACTGTTTAGCTGGGCTGGCATTTGGAGCATTTACTGCATTCCTGCCAATAAATTCCAGTCCCAGATCTGATGGAAAATGCTCTCTCTCCCCAACCCCCCCGTTCCCAACCTCCCTCCTTTCCCCTCCCTCCCTTGCCTTCATTCCTCCTGGCTTTCTTTACAACCTAATACCCTGTCGACGCGGGGCCAGGGCCTACTTAGGGGGGAAAAAAAAACACCCAGCGCCAGACTGGAGACAGCGTGCAGACTGAAAAAGTTAATCATTACTTCTGTCTGCCTTCATAATCTAATCACGCCTATTCCTAAGAGCAGGCGGCGAAGCACGCTCACAGACCGGCAGGGTCACCGCCCAGGGACCGACCGACGTGCGGACGGACTGACGGCCGGCATCGGCCTCTCTCTGCCCAGGGCAAAAGGGCCAAGGATGGACAGCAGCACGGTGATGGGTGTTGGGATGGGAGCTCACGCAAGCCTGGCCACGTACACACCCCTCCTCCCCTCGCCTCACCACTTTGCTCTGGATTAATAACGCTCAGCAATTATAGAGAATATTACGTTCATTAAGTAATTAACCCTCCCGGCGCTCCGTTGGAGTTGGCACCCCACTTTTGCAGACGCAGGACGGCACAAGTTTGCCCCAGGCTATAAAACGGGGCAGGCTGGCAACACCTAGATTTAAAACAACAACAACAACAAAAACCACAATCAGAACGTTCCTTGGGCTCATCCGATCCTGCTCTTGGTGGCAGCGACAAAGCTGTGTCCCAGGCAGGAACACAACTGAAATGCAGCAGCGTTCTTCTGTGGAGACAAAGCCCAGGAGATTTAGGCATCCCAGACACCCAGTAACATCATCCTGTGGGGGGTGAAGCCCAGGACATGGGCATCACCAAGATCCAGAACGATCACCAAGACCCAGCAGCTTCCTTCCGTGGAGGCAAGGACCAAGGGATTTGGACATCATGAAGAACTAGCAGCATCATCAACACCCAGGTGCATCACCAACACCCAGCAGCATCTTCCCACAGGGACTAATCTCAGGGCATTTGGGTGCCGCTGAGACTCTCCAGCATCCTCTCCAAATCAGGGTATTTGGTTGACACCAAGCCCTGTCACCATCATCCTGCGAGGGCAAGGCCCAGGGGATCTGGACATCACCAAGACCCAGCAGTCTCCTCCCATGGGAGCAAAACCCAGGGGATGTGAGAGTCACCGAGACTCAGCAGCATGCTCTCACAGGTGAAAAGCCCAAGGGATCAGGGTATCACCAAGACCCAGCAGCATGCTGGCTTCTCCAGAAAATAACCCTGATGCCACATGTCAGGTGTCTCAAGACTTCATGCTCTTGACACTTGGGACATGTTTTCCATGCTGGGCTGTGACACAGAACAGGAAAACTACGGGCCTCCATGTATGAAGATTTATGGCTTTGTTCCTCCTAATGAGCTAGAAGTCTCAGCCTGGCTTCCAAAGAAAATGAATTCATCAGCTCAAATGCAGTGATGTAACTTCAGGCTCCCAACTCCTTTTCCAAATAAAACTCCTGTTATTTGATGCCTGCTCAAAGGATGATTTTATGGAGTTATTTACTCCATCCACTCTGCCCAGGAAGGTGCCGCTGGAGCCCAGCCACAGGGTAACCCACACCTGTCCTGCGTGGGTGAGCTGCACTACATCTCACCCTGTAATTTCTTGACTATTTTTCCTGCTCTTCCTGCTGAAAACCTCACCTTGCGGACACACAACCCCCCCAGTATTACTCTGCATCACCTGCCAGAGAGGGAGCTCCTCCTTGGTGGTGATGCCCAACAATTTTTAGTATCTATCACTGAAAATCACCAGACACAACATCAACAGGTTTTAAGGGCAAAAGGTGTCTGAACCTTCACCATCTTCCAAAGACCCAAGTTTCTCCAGTGCAAAGCCAACTCCTACTCGTGCCATTTTGGTGGCTCTTCAAACAAAAGCTATCCAACCTATACATCTATTTTATGTAACCAGGCAGGTACCATATAATATTCAACCTACATAGATGAGGATGAGGAAGGACACAGAGTCAGGTACCCATCATCACACATGAAAAAGCATCTCCAAAAGCATCACTGGGATCTCTGGTAATGACCCCACAAAGCATCTTTTTCATCCTGGATGGCGGATGAGGAAGGACCACAAAGCTGGGTAGCTGCCATCACACACAGAGGAGCATCACTGGGACCTCCTGTCATCACCCCACTGGGCAACTTGTTCATCCCGAGGGAGAATGAGGAAGGACCACAAAGCTGGGTAGCTGCCATCACACACAGAGGAGCATCACTGGGACCTCCTGTCATCACCCCACTGGGCAACTTGTTCATCCAGAGGGAGAATGAGGAAGGACTACAGAGCTGGGTACATGCCATCACAAACAGAGAAGAATCACGAAGACCATCACTAGGACCTCCTGCAACCACTCCACTGGGCATTTTACATCATTCCCATGGGAGGATGAGGAAGGATCACAGGCATAGATACTTGCTATACAGCACACGGAGGACCATCACTGGGAAGCTCCTTCAATGACCCCACCAAGCATCCTGTCCATCCCTGAGGGAGGATGAGGAAGACCTCAGAGCTGGGTACCCGCCATGACACACAGAGGAGCATCGCTGGGACCTTCTGCAACCACCCCACTGGTTGTCTTAGTTCATTCATCCCCGAGGATGGATGAGGAAGAACCACAGAGCTGGGTACCCACCACTGCACATGGAAGACAAACACTGAGCACATCACCAGGATCTCCTGCTGCAACTACCCTGTGGTGCTTCAGTGTTGCCAGCACAACCCAAGTGGAGAGCTGAAGCCGGGAGGTTTCTTATACAGCAAGGTGAAAAGGGTAGAGAAGGGCTGAGCCAGCTCTTACAGGGTGGGTTTTTTTTTGTTGTTTTTTCTTTTTTTTTCCTTGCAAGTTAAAACCAAGATAATGACACTGGGTGGGGACCAATTTGAAGGGCTGAGCAGCCAAACCAAAATTAGTCTCCTAGCCAAGAGCTTCCTAGGCCTCACAGTTTGGGGAAGGAAGCTGAGAAAAGGCATGGAAAAAAAAAAAGAGCAAAGATTCCTCAGGAAGCTCAAGCAAAGGTGACCCTGCTAGTCAAATATTCTTTGACATAATGAAAATAAAATTGAGTCCTGGAGCAGCCTCCCTCAGAAAAGCAGGGCCCACGGGATGGGGCTTTTTCTCCTTTCTCCTCCTCTGCTGGCACTTTCTTTCCTTTCACTAATAACTATGTTTTCTTGTATTTTTTTTCTTCTTGGCTCTTTCCTCATAAAAGACTGATGTAATTTCCTGTCTTGTCCCAATGTTTCCTGTTAATTAACAGGGTGAAAGTTATCATCACGTATTTAAATGGCTACCCGAAAGACAGGAGGGGGAAAAGACAAGGGGAAAACAAAAAAAGAAAGAAAGAAAAACTGGAGAAGGGTTNACTTAAAAAACACCATGAAACAAATAAAAAAACACCTGCAGACAAGGAGGCAGCCAGCAACACCCAAGACGCTATTTTACTTAAAAGAAGACGTTAGAAAATAAATAAAACCCAACCCAAGGGGCTAATCCAAAGGCAGCGAGCGGAAATCCTGCGCGACGCTGAGCTCCCTGCCTCCGCCGAGNGGAGAAGGGTTGCCTGTGAGCAAACACCACCTCACATCCCCAGCAGCACAGACAACCCTGGAAAGACCTTTTTTTTGGACCCAACGATTTGAGCCCATCAGCAAAGATCGCCCCAAGGGCGACTCTCACAGCAGGTCTGTGCACAGGGGATGTGAGCCCCCACCCTTCCCCTGGATGGGGATGGAAAATCCCTGCAGTGCTTGCCCAGAAAGGCTCTTTTCGCACACTGAAAGAAATACAAGTAAGTAGAGTTATCAAAAAGAGGGGGAAAAAACCGACAAGAAGAAGGCAGAAACAAAAAAAAGGGAGAAAAACAAGAATAAAAAACATATGGGGAGAAAAGTGGGGGAAGGGGTGGGGAAGAGGGAGGGAGAGGGAAGGGAAGAAGGGGGAAAAAGGGAAACAAGGGAGAAACAAGAGGGGGGTATGGGAAAAAGCATGGGAAATGGGGGCAATGCAGGAAAGAAGGGGAAGAGAGGAAAAAGAGGGAAAAGGAGGGGATGAAATATAGGGGAAAGGCGAGAAAAGGGGAGGAAAAGGGGAGGAANCCCACGCAGGACCCGGGCCGCCGGCTCCCCCGTGCCCTCCCCGCCGTTCCTCAAGAGCAGCCATGACGCAGCCGGTACCCCGGCAGCGCCGGAGCCAAGCCGGCGGCCTGGCCACCGTGACGAGGGGGTGAAAACAAAGCCATTTAGGCAAAAAGCGAGGGTGGTTAGAGCGCAGGCCCTGCCTCAGCGGTTAATAATATCTCGGCGCTGAAAATAAACTGGAAAGGAAGCTCCTTTGTGACAGTAGGCAGGCGGCCAGGCTGCGGCGTGGGTCATTCCAGCGCGCCGAGGATGGCGGTGGGGCTGGCACACACCCGTGGCCAGGCCTAAGCCTGCACCCGCTGCCCAGCCTGGCATCCACCCTACAGCACCCGGAGAAGGCCCTATCCACCCCGTTCTTCCTCATGTGCCCTCACACGAGGTGTACCCCCGCTGTAACCCAGCGTCGAGGCTGACAGTCTCGGCCGCCGCAGTGAGGAATTGGCGTCCCCCCCACGCCGGCGGCGGGGGAAATGCATGTGGTTAATGTTACTGGTTCCTCTAGTGTAAGTGATACCCACTGGCAGACGGCGGGGATGGAAACGATGCAGCCCACATCCCCCCCTGCCAGCCCGGGGCTGCTCCTCTACGAGTGTTTTTGTCCCGTCGAGTCTTAAATGTCCCCAGTGATCAAGTTGCCGGCACTCATCGGGACATCTTTTTTGAGCAGAGCACGGTTTGAACTGACACCTGACTTCAAAAATTCACCTTTTTCCTTTTCTCCCTCAAAAATATCAGGATCCGAGATAAAACTTGAGTGGTTACCATCATGGTCCCCCACCATGAAGGGACTTGGTGGCATCTTCTGTCTACTATTACCATCTGCTCTCGAGACACCCTTTGGTTGGGAAAATCCACAGGTACTTGGAAAAACAGGTTTCACGGAATCACAGGTTCACTTAGGTTGGAAAAGACCTCCGAGATCGTGGAGTATCACTGTTTAGGTTGGGACAGACCATCAAATCATCAAATCATTTAAGATCATCAAATCCAACCAGTTAAGTTCAGAAAGACTAAAAATGATCAAGTCCGACCACTAATCCAGTACCGCCCACCACAAAACTAGGTCACTCAGAACCATTTTTAATGGTGGTTTAGGGATTTAACGGAGCTGTGCAGAGGTGGATTGGAACACCCAGAGTTTAATGGGGGAGCACCTCTGCCCTAGGTCTGTTTTGAAAACTCTTCCTAGAAGAGTTTCTAGGAAAGGATCAAAAGGCTCTGGAGGATTTAATTATTAAATGAGTCCTATTTGCTGTGAGGGGGATTTTAATTAGCTCAGAGCCAAGAGGAGGACGGGGGGCTATCCCAGCCGTATCTCCAGGCTGGGGGTCCCTGCAGGGTGAGATCCCCCTTAAAAAAGAATCCAATCCCTCGGGGCTGAAGGATATGGAGCGGGTGGCCAAGCCAAGAGTCGCAGGGCTGGTGCCAAGCGCCGGCTCCCTCCTCCCTGCTGCCGGTCACGGTGCGAGGCGAGCCGGGAGGCTCCTAGTCTGGCAGGCAGCCTGCTTTGCTCCAGAGGCTCCAGTGCTGTCATCTTGGCATTAACCCCTGATAACCTTGTCCTTTCCGGGACGGGATGGTGGTTTTTAGGTAAGCCCAGGGGGAGGGCTAGTGTCTCCAGCAAGGCTGGGAAGGAAAGGGTGGAATGCTTTTCGATGCTAACAGAAAAAATTACAAAGAGGATATATGTGCTCGAAAATGAACTGAGAATAAGTGACTTTAGAAAACAAAACAAAACAAAAAAAAAAAAAAAAACCCAACAAAACAAAACAAACAAACAAACAAACAAAAAAAAAACCAACCAAACCCCCACAACAGAATTCCCAAGCAACTGTTTATCCTTGGGACAAATATACAATCCCAGTTCCACAGGAAGATGTCTCAATTTCAGATTATAATAGGATGCCAATTTGTAAATAAAGGCATTTCACAGGAGGTTATAAACTCTGCACGGTGAAAGGAGGGGGGAATGGGAAAAGACAGGCAGGATTCTGCTGGAGAAACCACACAGGATCCTGTTTACACGGCTGTGGAGGATGGGGAGCGATGGGGAGCTGCTCCGAGGGGCAAACAGCTCCGGATTTGGACAAGGTGCGTCCTCCCTGTCGAGCAGATACCAGCGGGGATCAGAGACATAGTGAAACATTCCCGGCCTGCTCGCAATTTCGGAATGAAATGGCACTCCGCCAAGCAGTTCCTTAAACCAGAGGAGGTCCCACCACCGGGAGAGGCGGGGCTGGGAGCAGTGCTGGTGCTTCTCCAACCTCTGAAGGTTCTTTTTCCATCTTTCTGGTGCAGAGGAGTTGGAAAGCAGACACTGAGCCTGTGCTTGCTCCAGAAGAGCTTTGCAAGCTTCCCAACCTCAAACCTTTCACAGCCTTTGTCCAGCACCCACCAAGGACTGCCAGTCAACATCCACTGGCTCCAGAAGACCCTGGGATGGCTTCAGAGCCAGAACAACTCAACAGGATTAGGATGAAATCTGGGTAAACTCTTTGGCCCAGTGTTTTATTAATAATCCCTATAAACAAAAAAGCAATGTCCATGGCAAGGACACAAGGCAGTTCATCTTGCTTTTCCTGTGACGGCCAGGTCTGGCCTTCTTAGAAAGCTTTGTGTTGTCAGCACATCCAGCAGCATTCATCTGCCCTGCAGTACAGCCACCCTCTCACCCACCACAGTCAAAAGCCACCCATGCCATGTCACAAACAGGTCAAGAGGGAGATGTCCAGGGCTGGGTGGAGTGCATTCCATAGAGACCCAGCACCACTACCATCAAGCACCATCAGTTCACTTCTACTTTCAGAAAATAGGTCCTCCATGGGTTGTACAGGAATTCAGTTCCCAGTAATCAGATGCTATTGGACCAGGAGCTGGTCACCCACAGGCCCTCCAGGCATGGCTTTGCTTGTTTGAAAGAGTCATAACCAAACACATCTGCTGAGAACGAGTCAGCTCAAAACACAGGAAAAGCCATCCTCTGTCTCCTATTTACAGAAATTATTTTTATCTCCAATAGGATATTTTTGCTCTTTTTTTCTAACCACACTGAGGACAGAAAGGATCTGGACTGGTAATGACCATCTTGCTAAGAGGTACCATGAGCGAGGAGGCCGTGACTTACCCATGGAGCAACCACCATCAAAAATAAAAATGTAAGAGAACAAAGACAAGAATGTGGACATGAGAGTCGGTGCCTTATGGGAAGTGAGGAGTACATCAACCAGCTAATAGGGTGGCTGGGGAACAGACAGCAGAGGTGGGATGAGAAGATCAGCACAGCGTGATTCCTGTGCCAGAAGGACGACAGAAAGCGGAGGGAGGGAAAGAGCATCTCAGATCAGCTATCTCAAGGGAAAACCCACTCCATGTAAAGATCCCCTGGCCACAATGCTCCCCCTCCCATACCCTCTGGTGCCTCTGGTATCCATCAATGAAAATGCCTTCAGCTTCCAGGAGACTGCAACCCCAGCAGTGGCCAGTCCCGAGATTCCTCATCATCAAAAGCATCCTCAAGGAGAGCTGCAAGGGTGCTCGCTTTGATCCCCTTTTTAACGCTTGTTTTGTCATCATCCTCTCAACCTTGCTACATGGTTTTACTACCAAAGCAGCAGTGAACCCCAGTCTGGCCCCATTCCCAAATTCTCAGTGCCCAGAGCAATCTGTCTCACTAAATCACTCCCTTCCAGCTTCCAGACATTTAGGGTGGGTGTACCGACTTTGAACATCACTACTTCACCAGCATTCACTGCCCATCACTGGTAGCCAAAGCCTACAGTGCTGTAGGAACCCACCACCACTATCCACCCATGAGATCTTCTTACTCGGCCTCCTGCTCCAGCTTCTGTTATCTATAAAAAGTTTTTTTTTCCCCACCTTTCTTAGGTTGCCCAGAGAAAACTGCGGACGGCCCCTCCTCCTTTGAAATATTCAAGACACAGTTGGATGGGACCTGGTCTAATTGAAATTGTCCTTGCCAATGGCAACAGGGTTAGACTAGGTGATCTTTAAGGTGCCTTCCAGCTCACGATTCTCAAGACCATTCTTTCATCAAGGAACCACAAATCCAGCATGTAAAACCACGGTCTGAAGGAGATGATGGATGCTGGATCTTCCACCCAGCATCACCAATCCCCATCTGCCCAAACTCAGATAAGACCAAGCCAAAGCACTCCCCATGTACCCCTGCCAAGAAGTCATTAAAGCCCTCTTCAAATACACTCTTCTGCTAACTAAAATACGCAGGGAGAGGGGGGTAGGAATAAGAAGGATAAAAGTGAGCTTTGGAGGCTTGCTGCAAAGTGCGTTTATTTTCCTTTCTCGACTGGGTCTCTCCAGTTGGGAATTTTCAACGCTGCACTTCTGCGCGGGGAAGGGAGATGCCAGTAAATCAGAGCAAATTCAAAACAAATGCTCTTTCATGTGGAGGCATTCGGCTTTGTTTCAGGGCTTGGGTAGCTAACCGTATCCCTTCATGAGTCAACTCTCCTATCAGCTCCTCATTAAACTAAATGGCTACAATTACATTTGGGGAGGGAAGGGAAAAAAAAAAAAAAGGAAGAAGGAAAAAGAAAAAAAAAAGGCGCGGTTAATGATCGTTAAGAGGTTCTGTTTCCAGGCTTTGAGGTAGGGGGGAAAGCTTTGATAAGACTACCGCTTCCCCCCTAGCCCCCCAAAAAAGCAAAACAAAACTAAAAAAACCCAACCCAAATTAAATTATACAACTACAATAAAGTAAGTTTTAAAAACGTGTTTTCAGGGGGGAACATGGGTTATTTGGGGGAGGAAGCTCTACTGAAGAGCTGGGGCTCCCCTTCCTGCGGCCCTTCGGGAGGCACCAGGAACGAGCCGTGTTATTTCCTGCAGCCCCAAGTCCCCACTTCCCCGCCTTCCCTTCGGGAGCAGAGCAGCCAGATGAGATGTTATCAAGAGGCTGAACCTTACAGAAAGCCCCCTTTTTAAAAGCGAGTACTTCCTCTGCTTATTTCATGTGGTATCCTGTGGAACTGAACTCTCTCCTCCCTGCCACAAACGTTTCGGGAGGAAAAAGGCAAGAAAAAAAGACCTAACAACATCCTTATTGTGTTGTTTTGCTCCTTGTCTTTTTCTTTACTTTTTTTTTAAATCTTAATGCCTTCCCCAAAGTCGCAATAGGAAAAAAAAAGACCCAGAACCCCCCACCACTCAAAAAAAACCCCAAAAAAACCCCAAAAACCAGCCCCCACCAAACAAAAAAATTCTCCTATATTAAAAAAAACCCCCAACAACAAACAAAAAAAACCCAACCAAAAAAACAAAAAAACCCCCCAAAAAACAAAAAAAAAAACCAAAACAAAACAAACAAAAAAAACAACAGCAACAAGTTTCTCTCCCCCTTTGTTTGATTAATTCTCATTAGGGTTTTTGCACAAACAATATTCTCTCCTCTCAAATAACAGACAGGGTATATATTACACCCAAAGAAAAACAAACAAGGCTCATTTAAAGACATCCACACTAAACGCAATTCCTGGAGAGAGGCAGGGGCAGATGTGCATGGGGCCACTGACATCAACCTAACTTCTGAAATTCCAGTTTCAGGGTGATGAATAAATCATAAATCAAGGAGACGTCTCCAACAAAGGGAAGCACCTTCAAACAACAGTGAGTACATGCAGGTACATGGTTTCAGACACTTTAATCCGGGTAGAGACAGAGCCAAGACATGGAGTTGGCCAGTCTGGGGTGGGAGATGAGGTGCTGGAGATACCACACTGGAGAAAGCATTGGGAATTGGGTTGGATGACTCTTAATGGTCCCTCCCGAACTATTCTAATTCTCTATGAAATGTCCAAGAGGGGTGGAGAAATTAACTCTCTGAACCCTCATCCCAGAATGGCACCCATAAGCTGAAGGAGATGGAAGATGGAGAAACAAGGAGAAGTAACAGAACATCACAAGTTGAAAGACATACATAAGGACTTGGAATCATAGAATCATTTAGATTGGAAAGCATCTAGAAGATCATCAAGCTCAACCACGAACACAGCACTGCCAAGTCCACCACTAGACCATGTCCCTTAGCATGACATCTACACAGCTTTGGAACGACTTAGGGACAGTGTGCCTGTTCTAAGGCTTGAGAAGCCTTTTGAGGAAGAAAATTCTTCCTCATATCCAATCTAAACCTCCACAGACACAACTGGATGATCAAGTCCAACTCCCCCCTGCAACAACTTCTGTAAAAACAGGGTCACTTTTCCTTCCTGGGCACCACAGGCCTCACACAGGATATGTGGGAAGCTGGTCACCCTACCAGGAGCAAAGCCCAAGCATGGATCTTGTCTCGGAAACAAGAAGTGCCACTGCCACCACCATCAAGTCAAGAAGAGCTTGATGCGGAGTCCTTCTGCAAGCCACAACGGCACCTGTTCCAATAATCCCTGCGTCCCAGGAGACTGGCGGCCAACACCGCTTAGCCCTCCCCAACATGCCTCTTCCTGTCTCACTTGCAAAAAATTAATGGAGTGGAAGGCTGGAATTCAAAGGAAATACAGGCTTTCAGGGATGGAGAACCTCATCTGGGATTTCAGCACATCTTCTGCAGGAAAGGTAGGCAGTTGCTACCAAAACGAAACTCAAGTCCCCCTCCGAGCGCGCCCTTCTCAATGATGCGTGTCCCCAGACCTCCCCGGCATCACTTCGCCTTCCAATGGGACCCCTCGGTCAACATGACCCATAGCCAGAATCTAGGACAACAAGAGATGTCTTACCTGAAAGCCCCCCAGGGGCTAGATAATTAGTTCCCCCTGTTTCAGTGGAGGAAGGCACAGAGTCTGGACAATCTGCTGGAGCAGAGGGGGGGAAAAAAAAAAAAGAGAAACAAAAAAATCAGTATACAAGCAGTTCTCTGGAGGCTCCCAGCATGGCCACGGGCAGAACATGCATTCCAAAGGGCTTAGCAGGAAGCGATTACTAATTGTCCACGTGAAGATGGGTAGTTCATCAAGAGGCATCCACCCTAACTCGTCGCCTCAATCAAGGCTGCGCACTGCGCTTCATCACCAGCCAGTGCTGATTATAGACCAGTGAAAATTACAGCCTGCCTGTCACCTTCCTAGCCAAATCACCGGGTAGTAAGATCAAAGTTGTCATGGTCCTGGTGTCAGCCAGCTCCCGAAAGTGCTCATATGGTGGCTTTATGCACCTGGTTTAAGCAACACCTGCAAGGCACCAAAATGGGAACTGAAAGGGAAGTGTCCCATTGCCACCCTTTTTGGGGACAAACAGTCTTTACCTGGGTTGCCCTGCTCAGTTTTTGCCACCTCCAGCTGCTGGCAGATTGTACGCTCTGCTGTCACCCACCTCACTGGATGCATTCCTCCAGGCACCAGCAAAGCGAAAGGGCAGGGTAAAAAGTCACCTGCCCCATTAGAGGGTTCTCCTGGTGCATGGACGTGCTCAAGCACAAGGTCTGGACCTTCACATTCCAAGCCTGCTTCTCCAGGTGACAACACCAGAAGCCAACCCCAGCTGGCTGGTTCTACAGGTAAAACTCCCAGCTTTTCAGTCATTACCATGGTGCAGACAAGTCCAAGGACAAGCCTGAGAAGACCCAAGAACCTTCTGGTCTTTGGCAAGTTCTCAGAGTTTCACCACTTTTGGGCTCCCTAATGACATCATTGTGCTCATGGCTGCATCTCAAAGCAAGGGCCATCACCAGGAGAGCTGAGATAATTTTCTCCCTAGCAAGGAAAGTAATTTTTTCCCAGATTTCATCCCTGAAATTCCAGTGAAAAAGAAATTCCTGTCTGCACAACCTCATTTTATCAGAGCAAAGTAGAAGTCCTAACAGGAATATACAGTTTAACAGGATATACTTAATCAAACTGAAAACAATAGAGGAGACAGGAAATGGACCTACTTGTGAAATACTGTATACGATACACTCTCTAAATGCCTGGTCCTGCTTTCTATGCTTTAAAAGAAATACCTTTTTTTCACTTTTTGTAACTCTTTCTAATCCAGACAGAAGATTCCCCCTGCCCTTCTTCCCCCAAGATGGCTTGAACTATGTGGGCTACAGAAGCCTTCTGAACTCAGGCTGGGCCACTCTGCCTTGCACTGGGCTCCATTCGTCCCTGGTTACAGCTCCCCAGCGCGTCCCTGTGGGGTAAAGGGCACAATTTCCCTTTCCATGTTGTCTTGCTCTAGGGATCATACATAACCAGGAGATCTGTAGAGTATTAGACAGAATGGCATGAGAGAATCCTATCCCAAATTAAAATGCCTAACCCCAGCAATGGGTCCAAGGTCAGGTTGGATGGTGGGGCTGGGCAAGGTGACCTTTAAAGGTACTCTTTCAACCCAAAATTTCCATAACTCAATGAATGGTGTGATAAGCTTTCACAACTTTTTACAGCTGTAAGCTTTCTTCCCATGTCCTATCATTCAACAGCCAGCTCCATCAAAGCATTACTGTTCTTCAGAGGACACAGAACTGAGGCACCTTGGCACTAGACCAAGCATGATAGTCAGATGTGGGATAAGACCAAAGGTGGGACCCTTCTGGGCTTTCTGCCCCACACATGGCTGATTTCAATCCTTGCACTCTTCCCAGCAGTCACAGATTCACCAAGGGCTGGTACAAGGTACCAGCACCAGACAGGTCACAGGATCAGAGGTTTACTACAGCTTTCTGCATTTCCTCCAAACACTGCCTTGCCACAATATAGAGCCATCACAGAGACATACTAGTTGTGGCCACTAGCACAACCTTGCAAGATGCTGAATAGCTCTTGAAAGACACCAAACCTCCAGCTGAAAGTCAATGCCACAAGGCAGCATTCAGCTCTGCGGCAACATCTCAGTGACCCTGCTACTCTATCACACTCCACTGCTACCTGGACCAGGCACTCAGGAGCATGATCAACACAGCCACTTACTGTCCCTTGTCCCACATAATGACAGGTCAAAATATCTACTTGAATTGAAGGTACTGCAATCCATCTTGCTTCCAACACAGGGACACCGAGGATATGCTGAGCATCCCACATGCCTCCAGGACTGCATGGTGAGTCCAGGACCATCATCGCCTATTCCTGCAAAATGGTCCAAGTGTAAGGAAAAGGCAAAGTCCTCTCCTCAATGAACAAGCAAGCCACTCTGGACCAACAGCCTTCCTGAAGGTAACCCGGCTGTCAGGGCAGACCTTTCCACTCTACTGCCAAGTATACGAACACCTCATCTACCTTACCAACACACAAACCGATAGGACATTTCACTGCCTTTATCCAGATCTCTACCTACCTGTCCATCCCTGCTTTCCTTCAGCCAGTGACCCAGCCCAACACAAACCTTCCATCACCTCCAAAAAAACCCCAAATGTAATCCTCATCATAATCGTTTTAAACCAGAAGAGGGGAGATTCAGCTTAGAGAGAGGAGATTGCTTATGATAAGTGTGGTGAAGCACTGGAGCAGGTTGCCCGGAGAGGTGGCAGATGCCCCTTCCAGGGCAAAATTACAAGTCAGGCTGGGGTGGGCTCTAAACAATCTGCTCTAGCTGAAGACGCCCCTGCTCCCTGCAGGGGGTTAGGATTAGATGACTTTAAATAGCCTTCCAACCCAAATCATTAAACGATCTTGGGCACTTGTGATCACTGCCGGAGCCCATGCTGGTCCAGGTATTTCTATCTCTCTGCCTGTAGATGTAGCACTAAATGCTTAATTTTTTTTCATGGCCACTGCCATGCTTGATGGAAAAGCAGAAGCTTCCTTCTGAATGCACATTCCCGGCTCCATTGGTAGATGCAGTTCCTCAAGTCTAAATAAATCAAGCTCGCACCCAAGGTCCCAGGGTAGAAAATGGTTCGTGTGCCCCAGCTAGGTAAAAGACTTCACACCTTCCCATTATCACCTCCTGCTCGCTTCCTAAGGGGAGGCGAGTTAATCCTCAATATCCAGCTGGGAAACCACCACAGGAGATAGCGCTGAAGCTGGGAAGGGAAACCCTTGGTCCCTCTGCAGAGGAAACTCCGAGAAACCCTGAGCTCGCAAAACCCACCTGGAACAACAGACTTCCAGGCTCCACTCGCGCCCGTCACAGCCCCGTTAGTCAAAGAGTTCAGCTGCCAAATGGATTTTTCTTTCAAAAATAGGAAAGAAGGAAAAAACCAAAAAGAAAGGAGGGCTTTTTTTTGGTGAGTAACCCAGTTGTTTCGGCGCTTCCGATGGGCAGCGTTAATCACTTCCTATTGGCCGATAGGAATAACTTTTCCTTTCGAAATGGCACACTCATGTTCTGCGGCTTCTCTGTTTACACACATTTTGCTACCTTATGTCAACACTTGCTAATGAATAAATATATCACTGGGCTAACTGAAAATGAGGTCCTGGCAAAGGCGCGTTGGATGTCTGAACCCTCTGCGAAAAGATGGAGACTGACATCCTTACAGGAATACCCAAGGCAGAGCTTTTACCCTTGTCTCCTGCACCTCCAAACAAACCCCTTTGCATGCCACGTCGGGAAGATCACTGTAGAGTTAAATAATGGTTGGACTCAATGATCTTGGAGGCCTTTTCCAAACAAAACGATTCCATGATCATTGAGTAGGATAAAAAGCAATAAAGGCACAAATAGAAACTTTTAGGCGAGCATTCCCCAGCAGGGACGGCGCATGTAAACTGATGCCACTCACACCCTCAGTCTCTGATGGTACTACTCTTCGACAGACCATCACCGGCTCGGGATGCTGAGCCTGCTCGCAATATCCCTCTTTCATTCATAAGCCTTTATCTCCTGTTTTTCCACACTGAGGCACAATATTGCATGCTTTGCAACCCAGCTGTCTGATAAACAGCTTTGCTGATTTCCACAAGGCACAAAAACACTTTATGAAAGTTTGCAGAGAGCAAAAAAAACCACACCAGTTTCTCGAGTAGGAGTGAGTAGTGGGCAAGGTGCGACCCTGCAGCAATGTTCCATGGGTCTGCAGCAACCTTAGCTTTGGGGTTTCTTTTAGTTCTCTGAGAAAGTGAAGAGCAACAATTTTATAGAAATTGCTCTTTTGTTTAAAAAAAAACAACTAACAAAACCCAACTAACCAACCAAAACAAAACACCAAAAAAAACCCCAAGCTAACACCGTAAGACCTAGTATTAGTCTTCAGAAATACATTTATCTTTGTCTCCCTGCACCACCATGCCCTCCCTTTGTGCTATGACCGGGGGACGAAACCACGGAGACCACCACAAACCACTATGACGACACAGACCAGAGAGACCACCGCACTTCAGCCAACACTCCAGGATGCACTAATCCTCGGAGACCCAAGAGCTCTCTCATGAAGCAACCCCCGACTTTACGATCCTCCCCACCTCTCCTCCTCCCAGCCCAATTTATCTTGCACCCAGCGAGCTTGCTGCCAACTGAGAGTTTATGCAGACAACCGCAGAAGACCTGGTGCCAGCCTCAAATGGGCTTCTCCCCTGGCACCCTGACATTCAATTACAAGCAACAGGCAGGCAGAGCAGCTCTAAAAAAAAACATGAAAGGAAGCAAAAAATAACTTTCCAACCCCTTTTCCTCGTTTTTTTTTCCTTTTTGGCCGACTTGACCAGGCTCTTTTGAAAGCCAGAAAAATTTCTACCTGCTCCATTTCTGAAGGCTCCTCAGGATTTCCCAGTTTATCAGGGTGATGCTACCCTCGAGCTGTGCTGAATCTCAGTTTAAATCTCAAGTGAATTCACCGAGGGGTGCGGGAAGCAGTGCTGCCATTTCTAACTATAATTTTCCTGGCTTTCTGAGCAGGGAAGACCTGTGGTGCACCAAGATCCCTCCTTAAGTTTTCTTGCCAGAGTTTTCACTTTGTGCAGACGAGTGGTTTCGATAAATCAAGATGCTAATTCTTCTACAAAAGCCAAGTGCAAGGCAGCAGATGATTCCCTTGAGGAAAAGGGGCTGTTCTCCCCCCCCCCCCTTTTTTTTTTCCCTTTTTTTTTCCCCTATCTTTTCCCATGCAAGCTGCAGATAAAAGAAGTTCACTTACCAGTTGGTTTGAGAAAATCCATTGGATATCTGGAGTAGGGTGGAGGGGGAGACTCTGGAATTAGAAAAGTAGAGGGAAAATGAAGGCAGAGCCATGAGAAAGGAAAAAAAAAAAAGAAAAAGAAAAAAGATAGGAACTTATGATAACAGTGGCATTCTTTTAGCAAAACTGTTTGTCTTAGCTCTGGGGGTTGGAGGCAGGGCAGCGAGGCGGTGATTGCCTTGATATTTAGCTGTCAGATAAACAAAAGGGGCCGTCTGGCGCCAGTCTC
>WBNM01038590.1:0-14807 GCA_013399055.1 Ramphastos sulfuratus
GAGCTGCTCTCCAACCTGTACTGACCCATGAGGTTGCACAGAGGATTGGAAGCTTCTACACCAGCCATGGTGCTCCTCAGGTTCTAGGGTAGGTGACCATCACTGGAGCTCCCTTCCAGAGAGAGGCTCTTCTGCATGCCACGGGGCTTGTGCTCTTTAATATTTTAAGAGAAAACAACATAATTACAGCTTCATCTGATGGATGAATCATGACCAGAGCAACATTTCCTCTTCAAGTGCAACATTTCCTCTTCAAACCTTGCTCTGCAGCTGGTGCTGGGTGCTCAGCTCAGGGCGAGGAGCTGGCAAGTCAAAGCTGGCCACCCATGGCAGGGAACACTGTGCACATATGAATGCTGTGGCCAAATGGGTGTGGGGGGGAATGCAAAATAAACAGTGTGGACAAACCATCTGCCACTTCTGAAGCAGCAGCCAGCATTAACACCCCATTAGGACATGGACCAAAAGCACAAATCTGGTGGTTTGGCCACCGGCGATTTTCATTTCTCTACAGAAAAGGCTTCTGTTAAAAAAAGGGAAAGGCAGAGAGCCAAGGGGCTGGAGGACTTGTTTCAGTAACTGAAAGGCTGCTGCTGCCCCTCTGCTTTATGTCATCAAGAAGGTTACAGCTCTGAACTTCCTTGTGGGCAACCACAGCTCTGGCTGACTTCAGGCAACAGAGCTGCCAGGTGCTGCTTTGCTCACCTGCCTGGGACCAGGCTCTCCTGGGGTGCCTGAGGCCCAGCAGGCAGGTCCCTTGCTCTTGTGGTTCTGGAGCAGGGCTGCAGACCTCATAGATTCATAGGTTCATGCAACAGTTTGTGTAGGAAGGGACCTGTCCTGGATCTCAGGTCCTGGTCTGAGCTGGAGCAGAACTGATTCTGGTCAGGGATGCCACCCAGAGGGACCTGGGCAGGCTTGAGGGGTGGGCCCAAGCCAACCTTATGAACTTGGATATGGTCAGGAGCCAGGCTGGGGCAATCCCAAACACAAGTACAGGCTGGACAGGGAGTGGCTGGAGAGCAGTCTGGAGGAGAAGGACTTGGGGCTGTCAGCTGGTGACAAACTCAACAAGTTGAAAAACTCAACATAAGCTGGTGACTGTCACTGGCAGCCCCCAAGGCTGCATCTGAAGGGCCCCAACAATGCACAGAAGCACAGAATTAGCCAGGCTGGAAAAGACCTTTGAGATCATCGAGTCCAACCTATCACCCAGCACCTTCTAGTTAACTAAACCATGGCACCAAGTGCCTGAATTCTATGACTCTTAAGAGTGGCCAGCAGGACAAGGGAGGTGATTCTGCCCCTCTGCTCTGCTCTGGTGAGATTCTACCTGCAGTACTTCATCCCCTTCTAGTGCCCCCAGCATGAGAGGAACATGGAAATGCTGGAGTAGGTCCAGAGACCATAAAGAAGATCAGAGGGCTGAAGAACCTCTCTTATGGGGACAGGTTGAGAGAGTTTGGGCTGTTCAGCCTGGAGAAGAGAAGGCTCCAGGGAGACCTTACGGCAGCCTTCCAGTACCTGAAGGGGCTACAGGAGAGATGGGGAGGGACAGGGGTTTGGAGTGCTAGGAAAAGGGTCAATGGCTTTGATCTGGAAGAGGGGAGATTTAGGCTGGAGAGTAGGAAGAAATTCTTTCCAGTGAGGGTGGTGAGACACTGGTACAGGTTGCCCAGGGGGTTGTGGATGCCCCCTCCCTGGAGGTGTTCAAAGCCAGGTTGGATGAGATTGAGCAACCTGGGCTAGTGGGAGGTGTCCCTGCCTATGGCAGAGGGTTGGAACTGGATGATCTTTAAAGTGCTTCCAAACCAGCCCATTCTATGATTCTATGAAACAGAGGTTAAGCAAAGCAGCTTCTTACATATTTTAGAGGAGAAAACTCAGCCAGAGAAGCTGGAGGGATGTCTCTGCCTGCCTTCTACATCTGCTACATCTCAGAGTCATCCATTTCAACCTCAGAAGATAGCAGGGGAAATGTTTGAAGGAGATGGAGACCTGCCAGTATTTCCAGTTCATTATAGGCAAAGAATTGTTGCTTGTAGCACTTTTTCTGGAGCAGAAAAGTAGTCTGGTTTGAAATCCCTCAAGCAACGTGGAATCACGAACTTGCTGATGGAAATTGTTCTGCAGTCAGGAATTCACTAATTAAAAAAGCTTCATTTTCAAATCCAGGCTAAATTTCTTCCTTCCACATCAGTGCTCTGTCTGCTTTCTCCAGGCACTGCTGGGCCCCTGTAGCCTTAGCTGAGTCTTGCCTGGTCCTTCTGAAGTGGGGCCCAAGAGCAGTGAAACTGGGCTTGGGTGTGCTCAGAGCTGGAGGGAAGCAGGGCAGGGACAGGGGGTGGCTGCAACTGTAATTGTCTCCAAAGATGCTAAAACTGTCACAGTTTGGAGTCAGAAGTGAGGCCAAGGACAATTTGTGGCCCATCAAAGTGATTTTGGCCATGATGGGGACCAGCAGAGCAGATGCCACCCGTTCCTTGTGGCAATGGGGATGGTGGCACTGGTGGGTGCTGCTGAGCAAGGTGTGCTCCACAGGAGAGGTGGCAAACGTGGGCAGCCCACAGAGGCCTGGTTCCACCACCACCAAAATGCAAATAAACTGAAAATGGCTCTTGCCCAAACGTTGCTTATTCAGTAGCAGCCTCAGCAGGCCCATGAGCACAGCCCTGTGGTCTGGTGGTCATGGAGAGGCACCTTCTCCCTGCACTGCTAGCATGGGAGAAAGGAGTAATGGACCTTGGGGGTGGAGGGACTTGCTCAAGCAGCATCATTTGGATGACAGCCATATGAACATGAGCCATCTGCCCAGGCTGGATCCATGGGACAAGGCCAGTGGGGTTAGACTCAATGAGGCCAAGTGCTGAGTCTTGCACTTGAGTCAAAACAACTCCATGGATGCTCCAAGCTTGGGGCAGAGTGGCTGGCAAATGCCCAGCAGAAAAGGACCTGGTGGAGTTGGTTGACAGCAGTTGAAGATGAGCCAGCAGTGTGCCCAGGTGGCCAAGAAGGCCACCAGCATCCTGGCCTGGATCAACAATGATGTGGCCAGCAGGAGTAGGACAGAGATTTTGTCCCTGTACTGGGCACTGGTGAGACCACACCTCGAATTCTGGGTTCAGTTTTGGGCTCCTTACTCCAAGGACATTGAGGGGCTGGAGCAGGTCCAGAGAAGGGCAAGGAAGCTGGGGAAGGGTCTGGAGAACAGGGCTAGTGAGCAGCAACTGAGGGACCTGGGGGTGTTTAGCCTGGGGAAAAGGAGGCTGAGGGGAGACCTCATTGCTCTCTACAACTCCAACCTGAAAGAAGGTTGGAGTGAGGTGGGGGTTGGGCTCCTCTCCCAAATATCAGGTAATAGAATAAGAAGAAATGGCCTGAAATTGTGCCAGGGATGGGTTAGGTTGGACATGAGGAACAATTTTGTTTCTGCAAGAGTGGTCAGGCACTGGAGCAGGCTGTCCAGGGAGGTGGTGGAGTCCCCATGCCTGGAGGTGTTCCAGGCCATGGCACTTGGGGACATGGTTTAATGGCCATGGTGGTGTTAGGTTGATGGTTGGACTCAATCATCTCAGAGGGCTTTTCCAACCCAAACAATTCCATGATCCTGTGATCTCCAGCTGGGCTGTGCAAGCAGCTATGAGCAGGCTTGACGAGTGGCCAGCACTAGGAGACTCAAACAGTGGAGCAGCTCTGCTTGCAGGTGACATTAGAAGCAGATCTCTGTGTTAGCAAGATTAAAGTTTAATTAAATCCCTGCAAGATTTTTTTTTTTTTGGGTATTCATAGATCTCCTCTGACTTTCTGCCAACTAGGATGTGCTCAGTGACTGCAGAAGAGACAACCAAGAGCTGCTGTGTTTAGCAAACATGTTTCATAATGCATGCAGGTGCTGACTGAGCAGGAGACTCACTGCTTGCCACCAAGAGCACAATTGCAGAAGCACAAAGAGCAGCAGTTCTTGTTTTCCACTACCCTTTGGAAACAAGAGATGGATCAAAGTATCCTGTGATTAAGTTTAGTCATCACACCCCTGCCATCAAAAAGCAGGGACTCTCCCTAACCCACTCTTCACAGCAGGAGGATGTGAGTTGGCCAAGGAGGATTCTGCTCTGGGCTGCTTGGTCATTTATCTGCTTTTGCCCAAAGCAGGATCTTGGGTAGGCAGAGGCTGTGGTGGCTTAAAAACTGGCTGATGGCCAGAGCCAGAGAGTGGGGGGGAATGGAGTCAAGTCCAGTTGGTGGCTGGTTGGTGGTGTCCCCCAGGGCTCAGTGCTGGGGACAGTTCTCTTTAATGTCTTCATCAACGACCTTGATGAGGGGATTGAGGCTCCCTCAGTAAGTTTGAAGATGACATTAACTGGGTGGCAGTGTTGATCTGCTGGAGGGTAGGAAGGCTCTGCAGAGGGACAAGCCCAGACTGGATCCATGGGTCAAGATCAGTGGGATGATGTTCAGCAAGGCCAAGTGCTGGGGCCTGCACTTGGGTCACTGCAACCCCATGAATGCTCCAGGCTTGGGGCAGAGTGGCTGGAAACTGCCCAGGAGAAAAAGGACCTCGGGGTGCTTGTGGACAGCATCTGAAGATGAGCCAGCAGTGTGCTCAGGTAGCCAAGAAGGCCACCAGCAATAGTCAGGAGGCTTAGGGGAGACCTCACTGGTGAGACCACACTTTGAATCCTGGGTTCAGTTTTGGGCTCCTTACTCCAAGAAGGACATTAAGGGGCTGGAGTGGGTCCAGAGGACGGCAACAAAGCTGGTAAAGGGTCTGGAGAACAGGGCTGGTGAGCAGCAGTTGAGGGAACTGGGGGTGTTCAGCCTGAGGAAAAGGAGGCTTAGGGGAGACTTCTTTGCTCTCTACAATTCCCTGAAAGGAGGTTGGAGCCAAGTTGGGGTTGGTCTCTTCTCCCCAATATTAGATAATAGGAGAGGAAATGGCCTGAAAATGTGCCAGGAGAGGTTTAGGTTGGACATGAGAAACAATTTCTTTGCTGCAAGAGTGGTCAGGCACTGGAACAGGCTGTCCAGGGAGGTGGTGGAGTCACCATGCCTGGAGGTGTTCCAGGCCATGGCACTTGGGAACATGGTTTAATGGCCATGGTGGTGTTGGGTTGAGGGTTAGAGCCAATGACCTTGGAGGTCTCTTCCAACCAAACCAATTCTCTGATTCTGTGACCTGGATGGGTTGGCATGTCCAGGGCTCAGGGATGGCTTTGGCCAGGAGCAGATGGGTGGGCACTCAGGGCCTGGGCTGCACAAGAATCTCTGCTGCTTTTAGCCCGTTTGTGGGTAACCCTGGAAGTAAGAGACTGAGCTGCAGGGGAAAGGGTCACTGAGCAGGATGGGTGCAGGGACATCTGTCCTGGCCTCATCAGGAGCGGACTGACAGACAGCAGGATTCCCCTGCCCTGTTGTGCTGCTGCCTAACAGCTTGTGTCTTGCTTTTAATCCAGTGCTTGTCCTTGTCAACACAGCCAGGGCTTGTCTGACGTCAAGACCTTTTATCTGGTGTATCTGGTGGCTGAGTGCTGCACGTGCCCTCAGGAGAGGGACACACAGATTGGCACCCCTGTGCTGGGCCCCCCCTCACGCTCATTCAGCAGGCTGCTGTGAACTTGCTTGCCCTGGGACCCCACAGCAATCTTTCTCGAGGTGGCTTAAAGCACTTGGAAAATTCAACGGCAAACTGACAGCAACATTCCCAAGCTTCCAGAGAAGCCACAAAGAGATTTCACATCAAGCCAAGGGGGGACCACAGCTCCCCCCACTCATCAAAAATGATTTCATAGAATCACACAATGGGCTGGGTGGGAAGGGACCTCTCAAGGTCATCTAGTCCAAGTCCCCTGCAGTCAGCAGGGACATCTGCGATTAGGCTCAGAGTCTCAGACAACCTGACCTGCAATGGTTCCAGGGCTGGGGCATCTACCAGCCCACTCTCTGGGTAACCTGGGCCAGGGTGTCACCACCCTCAGTGTCAAACATTTCTTCCTTCTTTCTAATATGAATCTCTCTTTTAGTTCAAACCTTCACCCCTTGTCCTGTCATAGAATCATAGAACTGTTGATGTTAGAAGAGACCTATGAGTTCATCAAGTCCAACCTGGCACAACAGGCCCTGAGAAAAAGTCTGTCCCCAGCTTTCTAATCTGTCTCCTTTAAGCACTGCAAGGCCACCAGAAGGTCTCCCTGGACCCTTCTCTTCCCCAGGCTGAGCAACCCCAATTCTCAGCCTGGCCTCACAGCAGATCCCTTCCAGCCCTGCCAGCATTGCTGTGGCCTCCTCTGGCCCTGCTCCAACAGGTCCCTGCCTGTGCTGTGCTGAGCACTCCAGAGCTGGCCCCAGCACTGCAGGTGAGGTCTCAGCAGAGCACAGCAGAGGGGCAGAATCCCCTCCCTGCCCCTGCTGCCCACACTGCTGGGGATCAGCCCAGGATACAGGCTGGGGCTGGGCTGGCAGTGTAGATCTGTGGCTGTAATAATATTCACATCTCAAATCCTGGGTTCAGTTTTGGGTCCCTCAATACAAGACACACAGAGGTGCTGGGAGAGGTCCAGAGAAGAGCTACAAAGCTGGGGAAGGGTCTGGAGAAGCAGCTCCTACTGGGTAAGGGTGAGGAGCAGCTGCGGGGACTGGGGGCGTTCAGCCTGGCGAAAAGGAAGCTGTGCACACAGAGGAGGAGTTGCTCGGCGAGTGGCACCGTGCCACCCTGCCATCCCGCCCGCCCTGCCCTCGGCCAGGTGCGCACCAAACCTTTGTGTGACAGCAGAGAGCATTTGAAGTGCAGGTGACCGCCGGGGCAGGGTGTCAGCGAGGGTCGGGCTGCAGAGGCTGGGCGGCGGCGCAGCGCGGCAGGGCAGTCCAGCAGCTCCACGTGGAACAAAGCTGGCATTTCAGGGGCAAGACAATGGCTTGTGTTTGCTGTGCTCACTGCAGTCATCCGCTTGGCATCGAGGCTGAGGTCACCCACCCAGCCGTGCACTGCAGCATCTCTGTTCTGGCGAGCAAGGAGAAGGCGAACAAAGAGGAGCTGAGTCGGCAGGAGCCGAGTGGCAGCGCTGCCTGGAGAAGCCTTCAGTGGCCTCAGCTCGGGCCGCTGCTGCCCTTTCCTTCTCAATAAGCGTTTCTCAGGCACCCATCTTAGCTGTTTGCATGGCCACTGCTCACGTTCAATCCCCCCCTTCACGTCCCAAAGGATAATTACTGGCTTGGCCTGGTTTTGCGGCTGAGCGGCCAGCACAGCGCAGCGCAGCGCAGGCAGAGCCCGGCCCGAGGGCTGCAGCCGCCGCCAGCCGCCTCGCAGCGGCTGCTCCACCAACAGCTCCCTTCCCTCTGACACGGCAAGGGGCTTGGAGCTCCAGCGGCTGGCCTTCCACAGACACGCGTCACACACACGCAGCAGGTGCATAGAATAGAATCATAGAATGGGTTGGGTTGGAAGGGACCTTCCAGATGGTCTAAATACCATCCCCTGCTGCCATGGCTGGGGGATCACCTAGACCAGGTTACTCAGGATCTCAAGGATGAGAAACTGTCCTGTCAGTGCAGCTGCTGCTGGTGAGAATCACAGCATCACAGAATGTCATGGGCTGGAAGGGACCTCCAAAGCTCATCCAGTCCAAACCCCCTGCCAGAGCAGGAGCACCTAGAGCAGGTCACACAGCAACACATCCAGGTGGGTTTTGAATATCTCCAGAGAGGGAGACTCCACAACTCCTCTGGGCAGCCTGTTCCAGTTTTCTGTCACCCTCACAGGGAAAAAATTCCTCCTCATATTTCCATAGAACTTCCTATGCCACAGTTTCCACCCAGTGCCCCTTGTGCTGTCACTGGGCATCACCCAGCAGAGCCTGGCTCCAGCCTCCTGGCACTCACCTTTACATCTTTATAACCATTGCTGAGGTCACCTCTCAGTCTCCTCTTCTCCAAGCAGTACAGCCCCAGCTCCTCAGGCTCTCCTAGTAAGAGAGATGTTCCACTCCCCTAATTTTATTTGTGGCTCTGTGCTAGACTCTCTCAAGCAGTTCCCTGTCCCTCTTGAACTGGGAGACCCAGAACTGGACACAGTACTCCAGATGCAGCCTCAGCAGGACAGAGCAGAGGGGCAGGAGAACGTCTCTCGATCTACTAACCACAGCCCTCCTAATCCCCCCCAGAATGGCATTGCCCCTCCTGGCCACCAGAGCACAAGTGCACAGGAGAGCAGGCAGTGGGCTCCACACTACAGAGAATCCTGGCACATTAGGGATTGGAAGGGACCTCTGGAAATCATCCACTCCAACCCCCCTGCTAAAGCAGGGACACCCACAGCAGCTTGCCCAGCAGCACAGTGCCCAGCTGGGCTTGGAAGCTCTCCACAGAAGGAGACTCCACAACCTCTCTGGGGAGCTTCCTCCAGGGCTCCAGCACCCTCACACCAAACAAGTTTCTCCTCATCTTCAGGTTCCAGTTCCTCCTGGCTTCCAGTTTGTGCTCACTACCCCCTTCACCAGGTTCCCCTCTGCCCAGCTCTGCAGCCTGTCCAGGTCTGGCTGAATGGCAGCACAGCCTGGCAGGGTGTCAGCCACTCCTCCCAGTTTGGTATCATCAGCAAACTGGCTGAGAGTTCACTCCTTCCCTTCATCCAGGTCTTTGATACAGATGTTGAACAACACTAGACCCAGTTCTCACCCCTGGGGAAGACCATCAGCTACAGACTCCCAACCAGACTGATCACAACCCTCTGAGCTCTGTCCTTCAGCCACTTCTCAACACACCTCATTGCCCACTTATCTAACCCACACTTCCTAAGCTTCCCTGTGAGGATGTTATGGGAGAGAGAGTGTCCAAAGCAGCACTTCAGCCAAAAGGCCTCCCCTCAGCCTCCTCTTCTCTGGGCTGAACACTCCTGGGTCCCTCAGCTGCTCCTCCCCAGCCCTGTTCTCCAGACCCTTCCCCAGCTTCCTTGCCCTTCTCTGGACCTGCTCCAGCCCCTCAATGTCCTTCTTGGAGTGAGGGGCCCAAAACTGAACTCAGAATTATCCAGTACAGGGGGACAACCACTTTGGGTATCTCCAAGCCCTCACCTTAGAAAAGCTATTAAAGATGCAGGAGTCATCTTCACGCTCCCTGCATCTAACAGCATTTCCCTCCTGTCTGGGTTCAGCTGTCTGCCTTCAGTCCCCTGCTTCCCCGTGGCAGTAAATAATTCAGTGTGAACTTCTGTTGGCCTTGTCTGGGAGCAGAAGTGGAGATATTTGGAGTTGGATGGAAAGAGAGGAATGTTTCTTTACGAGAAAAGCTCTGTTGTTGACCTTTCATGTAATGTAGTACTGGAACAAAAAACCTTGCAGTGTGGGACCTGGAGGGAAATGGACCCATCCATGGCCCAGCTTGCTCAGCTCCTGCTACAAGTAGTGACTTATCCAAGTGCCCAGCTCCCAGCAAGCTCCACCAGGCAGCTGAGGAACTCCAGGTAAGCGTGACTGAGCTGGCCTGGCAGTGCTGATTGCTGCCCTGAAAACCCATCAGCTGAGACCCACCAATTAAGAAACCTCCTGATGTTCAAGGAGGCCAAATATAAGGACCTGCACCTGGGCAGGAACAGCCACCTGCACCAGTATGGGTGAGGGGGTGACCTGCTGGGAAGCAGCTCTGTGGAGAAGGACCTGGGAGTGCTGGTGGGCAACAAGTTCCCCAAGCAGCAGCAATGTGCCTCTGTGGCCAAGAAGGCCAGTGGACTCTTGGGATGCATTAGGAAGAGTGTGGCCAGCAGGTTGAGGGAGGTTCTCTTCCCCCTCTACTCTGCCTTGGTGGGGCCATATCTGGAGTCCTGGGTGCAGTTCTGGGCTCCCCAGTTCAAGAGAGACATGGAACTACTGGAGGGAGTCCAGAGGAGGCTGCAAAGATGCTGAGGGGCCTGGAGCATCACTGTGAGCAGGATGTTAGGAAGCATTTCCTCATGGAAATGGTAATTAGACACTGGGATGGAGTGCTCAGGAAGGTGATGGAGTCACCATCTCTGGAGGTGTTTAAGGAAAGATTGGATGTGGCACTTAGCAACATGATCTGGCCAATGTGGTGATGTTAGGTAGGTCATAGGCTGGCCTTGATGATCTCAGAGGTCTATTCCAGCCTCAGTAATTCTGTGATTCTGTGAAAGGCTGAGAGACCTGGGGCTGTTGAGCCTGAGCAGCAGCCTGAAATGGCCTCACTGCAAGAGCTAGAGGGCCTGTGGGGGGCAAGAGGGTGGGGACAGATTCTTGTCAGTGGTGCCCAGTGACAGGACAAGGGACAAAGGGCACAAACTGGAAGCCAGGAAGTTCCACCTGAAGATGGGAAATCTGTTTGGTGTGAGGGTGCTGCAGCCCTGGAGCAGGCTGCCCAGAGAGGTTGTGCAGTGCCCTTCTCTGCAGAGCTTCCAACCCCAGCTGGGCATTGTGTTGCTGGGCAAGCTGCTGTGGGTGCCCTGCTTTAACAGGGGGGTTCGACTGGATGATCTCCAGAGGTCACTTCCAACCTCCACCATGCTGAGGTTCTGGGATTCTGTAATCTTAGACCAGTATCCACTATAAAGAGACCCTTACTGGTGAGGACAGTCACACCAGTTAGGTGAAAATCAGAGCTGTGAAGGCTGTGACACCACTTATCCTTCTAATGGCCCTACCATAAGAGCAAGTGGAGACTTCACAGTCTCCAGCTCCACTCAAAGAGCCCAGAGCTCATTTTTATGTGATTATAGAATCATAGAATTTCTTGGGCTGGCTCTAAGGTCAAGTCCAACCATCACCCTAAGACCACCATAGCCATTAAACCACATCACACAGTGCCACGTCCACACTGTTCATGCTCATTGGGTGAGCAAAGGGAAGCAGAGGCTGGAGAAGGTGTTTCCAGGGAGTGCACAACTCCTGCTCCTGCAGATCCCCCCCCCAGTCCCCCCTTGCTGCCTTGCTGGGAGACAACTGGAATTAATCAGGGCTGTGAATGGAAATCCATCTTTTTCTCACGAGTCCTGAAACCCATTTAAGGCCTCGAAACAGCTTCTATCAGCTGAAAAAATTAAATGAATTTTATCCCTCTCGCCTAACTCTCCCCAGGAGCTCTTTGTCAAGAGCCTTTGGAGGAAAAAAAAAAACCCAACAATGGGAACTTGTGCGGCTCTGCTGCCGGCAGCCCGCGTGGAAGCACACCGAGCTGCTCCCCTGCCAGGGCTACAATGGCCACCATTGTCCCAGGGCTGCTGCTAGGAGCCACAGGCCAAGCTGAGGGCTGAGGAGCTGAGGGAGCTACAGCCCTACCAGCCCACAGGCTGCTAACTCCTGTGGGCAGAGAAAAGCTGAGGGGAAAATCCTTTAGCGATTCAGAACAATCATGGAATCATCATAGAATGGGTTGGGTTGGAAGGGACCTCTAAGGTCACCCAGCCCAACCATCAACACAAAGCCACCATGCCCACTGAACCCTGTCCCCACCTGCCATGCCCACAGGTTTGTTGAACACCCCCAGGCATGGGCACTCCACCACCTCCCTGGGCAGCCTGTTCCAATGCCTCACCACTCCTGCAGCAAAGAAATCTTCCTAATCTCCAAACTAAACCTCCCCTGAGGCAATTTCAGGGTTTTTCCTCTCCTTCTATCACCTGATACTAGGGAGAAAGAGACCAACTCCCACCTCACTCCAACCTTCTTTCAGGGAGCAATTAGGTGTTCCCTCCCCAGCCCTGTTCTCCAGACCCTTGACCAACTTCGTTGCCCTTCTCTGGACCTGCTCCAGCCCCTCAATGTCCTTCTTGGAGCAAGGGGCCCAAAACTGAACCCAGGACTCAAGGTGTAACCTCACCAGTGCCCAGTACAGAGGCACAATCACTTTCCTACTCCTGCTGGCCACACTGTTGGTGATCCAGGCCAGGATGCTGGTGGCCTTCTTGGCCACCTGGGCACACTGCTGGCTCATCTTTGGCTGCTGTAAACCAACACCCCCAGGTCCTTTCTCTTCCAGCTTAAACCCATTCCCTCTTGTCCTATCCCAGTAAGTCCTTGTAAAAAGTCCCTCCCCAGCTTTCTTCCCTTCACTTGGGTTGTGGTGTTCTTGGCCACCTGGACACACACTGGCTCATCTTCAGACAGCTGTCAACCAGGAATGCACAAAGGTTAGAAACTGTCTGTAGTCAAAAATGCTCCTGATGCCTCTTGTCTCAGCTGTCATGCTTAGAGCTGGCTTAAAGCTGGCAGGGGATGCAGAGATCCAGGCTCTGTCTCCATTCGAGCTCAGCCAGTGCTGCTCTATACTCAGTGAGAAGCTTCCATAAACATTGACTCATTCCCTCCCATTATTTTCTGCTCCATTATCTGCCTTTCATTTGCATTTCCAATCCTTTGCCTTTCTGGGAATTCAGAAGTTGTGTTTTGTCTGCCTGCCTTCCTGCCAATAAATCACCAGCGAGCTCCTGGCCAGGGGAGATCAGGCCAGAAAACATCACTCCTCTTGTGTCTGCATGGCCTGAGGTTAGCTTTGGGCACCTCACTCCAGGAAGGACACCGAGGGGTTGGACTCTACTAGTGCTGGTCTCTTCTCACAGGTGATTAGTGACATAGAATCATAGAATCATAGAATGGTAAGGTTGGAAGGGACCTCGAAGATCATCTAGTTCCAACCCCCTGACATAGGCAGGGACACCTCCCACTAGCACAGGTCACTCAAGGCCTCGTCCAACCTGGCCTTGAACACCTCCAGGGAGGGAGCAGCCACAACCTCCCTGNGAATGACAGAACAAGATTGAATGGCCTCAAGCTATGGTTGGATTTAGACTAGATACTAGGATAACTTTTTTCCCAGTAAGAGTGGTCAGGCATTGGAATGAGCTGCCCAGGGAGGTGGTGGAGTCAGCAACCCTGGAGGTGTTTAAAAGTCGTCTGGCTGTAGTGCTTGGAGATATGGTTTAGGCTGCACCTTGCAGAGTAGGAATATGGGTTGGATTTGGTGATCCTGAAGGGCTTTTCCAACCTGAATGTTTCTGTGATTCTGAGCATGTCCAGAGAGGGACAAGGAAGATGATGAAGGGTCTGGAGAACAGGCCTGGTGAGGAGTGGCTGAGGGAACTGGGGGTGTTTAGTCTGGAGAAGAAGAGGCTGAGGTGAGACCTCATTGCTCTCTACCATTCCCTGAAAGGAGGTTGGAGTGAAGTGTTTGGCTCTTCTCCCAAAAAATAAGAGACAGGACAAGAAGAAATGGTATCAAGTTGCACCAGCAGAGGTTTAGGTTGAACATTAGAAGAAACTTCTTCACTGAAAGGGTTTGCAACCACCAAAACAGGCTGCCCAGGGAGCTGGATGAATCCCCATCCCTGGAGGTGTTTCAAAGCCACAGATATGTGCTGCTGAGGGACAGCCTTGTTAGAGTTAGAGTGGTTGGACTGGGTGATCTTAAAGGTCTCTTCCACCCCAAACCATTCTGTGATTCTGTGTGCTGGGAGCTCCTCTGTTGCACACAGACACAGTTTGATCACAGAGGATCACAAACCTTTATCCTCTCATTTTCAGCACACAACAAACGGAGTGATGATCACAAACCTTTATCCTCTCATTTTCAGCACACAACAAACTAAGTGATGATCACAAACCTTTATTCTCTCATTTTCAGCACACAACAAACTGAGTGATGGTCACAAACCTTTATTCTCTCGTTTTCAGCACACAGCAAACTGTGGCCTTAAGCTGCATGAATTCCTTGAAGAGGCACAGCAGATGACTGAGCACCCTGTGTTTGCAAGTGCCTCTCTTGGGGACACGCTTAAAAGCAGAGACTCTCTGTACTCCATCCCACAGAACAAATGCTCCTGCTCTTTTCCATAACTAATTGTTCCTCCAAACCCCAGCAAATCATAGAAGCATAGAACTGTTGAGGCTGGAAGAGACCTTTGAGATCAAGTCCAACTGCTCGCCTAGAGCTCACAATCCCATCACTGCTGCTAAGCTACCACCACTAAACCACATCCCTCAGCACCACATCCACACATCTTTTATAGACCTCCAGAGATGGTGACTCCACCACCTCCCTGATCCAGTGCTTGAGAACCCCTTCTGTGAAGAAATTGTCCCAATCTGAACCACCTTTGGCATCATTTTAGTTGGCAAACGCCTTTAAGATGATTAAGTTCAAGCATTAACTCTACCAAGTCTGGTGCTAAACCAGCACCCAGTGCCAGTCCCCCAGCACTCAGGCACACTGCTGGCACATCTTCAGCCACTGTCAACCAGCACCTCCAGGTCCTTTTCCCTGGGCAGTTTCCATCCACTCTGCCCCAAGCCTGGAGCCTTCATCAGGTTGTTGTGACCCAAGTGCAGGACTCAGCACTTGGCCTTACTGAACTTCATCCCACTGGCCTTGGCCCGTGGATCCAGCTTGATCACAAGAAGCCTCCCTACTTTGAAATGCCAAATCAAAATCAGAAGGAAGACACAAAATCTCCATGTTAACTATTCCCACGTGGTATTTCTCCTCCAAGCTGAGAAGAAGTGATATTATGTAGGTGCTATCAGGGTTCACAGAATCACAGAACACTAGAGGTTGGAAGGGACCTCCAGAGATCATCCAGTCCAATCCCCCTGCCCGAGCAGGATCCTCTAGGGGAGTCTGCACAGGAATGCATTCAAGTGAGTTTGGAAAGTCTCCAGAGAAGGAGACTCCACAACCTCTCTGGGCAGCCTGCTCCAGGGCTCTGGCACCTCACTGGAAAGAAGTTTCTCCTCATGTTGAGCTGAAACCTTCTCTGTTCCAGTTTGTTGCACCATGTCTTGTAAGTATCATCATGTGCTGGTTTGAGGCTA
>WBNM01038595.1:0-21324 GCA_013399055.1 Ramphastos sulfuratus
TCTATGATTCTATGAACTGCATGTGCAGATTGATTCTGAACAGTAATGGTAAGGAATACAATTGTGACATGCACAAAAGTTGAGTTTATTATCCCCTGGAGAGAAGATGAGTGGAGAAGCTGACAGTGGTTGCATAGTGACATTTCAGGATGGAAGGCAGGCATGCATCCAATTATGTCTAGCATTTGTACTCTGTAGTGTTTTTCCCCTTAAGTGCTTATCTAACACTCTTTAGAATATGTTCACAGCTGCAGCTTCTATTTTTGCCATTAGTAAACTTTTCCACTCTTGTCTTAAAGGAATATGCCATAAATTTCTTTTCTGGTTCATTCTTTCTGTGATTTGGGAGGATCTGGGGCCTCAAATGAAACACAAAGATTTTATCTTATTTACTTTTTCCTTCCTCTTCTAAATAATTTAAAATTTCCCTTTCCTATTTTAAAATTAACTGTAAGACCAGTTGTGCTTATTTATTCATTGTCTTTGGATTTCAAATTTGCCTTGACCAGCATTATTGTTTCTAGCATTAACCTAGATGAAAAGACCAAATACAATATTGGTCTCTCTCATACTACATTTCCTGTATCACTTTCATTGAATTTAGAACCATTTCCCAGTTCCCTTGTCTTGGAAACAAAGTGTTTTCATAGGACTTAATTCTTAACTTATGGAGGTAGGAATTGATTGTTGTATTACTAAATTATCCTCAATATGGTTAGCATAGTAGTGTATTGTGAGAGTGTGTATTAGCTGGACCTCACAGCTTCAGAGCCTGAAACAACCCAAGGGTCCAAACCACCTTCTCCTTAATGACAGTGAAGTTACAAACCATGAACTTGCCCATATTCACAGGTCTTACCTTCCAAGTTCACTTTAAATCATATGCAGCTGCTTCTGTGCTGAAGAATCAACAGTAAGGCAACTTGACCCAAAGGACTACATTTCTCCTTCTCTTCAAGGAGTTTGTAGTATGCTTAAAACCGAAAAAAAATCTCCCAGTTATTGTTCTATAACATAGAGGGAGACTGAAAGACCTGAAGGCCCAGAGAAGGTTTTCAAAGTTGGAAGTTTTGTTGTTCTTTTAAAAATTTGACTCCAAATGTTTTGCTTTGATGAGTCAATATCCTCTAGCAAAAAGTGATGTTCTAACTGACACAGACTACTTATTAACGGGTACATGTTAATGTAAACTATTGGCTCCATTGTAGAGAATGACTGTCCACCCAGTGAGATATGCAAGAGGGAAAAGAGCATATTTTTCTTACATAACTCCATACTCATGTTATTTGACCAAAAACTGAATCCAGACTTTAATGTTGTAACAAGAACAGTGAATCAGCCTGCACTGTCCTCTTTTAGGAACTTAACTTTGGAAAACACAGGATGTTAATTAGAAATGCTAATGTATACACAGTGATGCTGTACATAGTTATGACTGCTCAATAACAGTAGGCTTTTTGGTTTTGTTTTCTGGGCTTTTTAAAGCTAGCTATAAGAGATAATAAGATAAAGCCCTAGGTATTCATGTGCTAACAGAACAGTTTGTGTAAGGGAGGAAGAAGATTGGAGTAGTTAAATGCTTTTATAAGAGCATTGCAAGAACGTGCAACAGACCTTACAATGTACGCTGATATTCTAAGGTATTTTACAGAACATTTTGAGAACGTTCTTACAAATTGTAATGGCTCCTGTATATGAAACTATGTTATCTGCAAGAGGCTATTTTGGGAGGTATCTGCAAATTTGTTCCTACTTGTGGTTGATGCTAAATTGTAGCCATTAAAGAGATTCCTACATAAAAATTGGATGGTGAATTCGTCCTTGTATAGGCTGTGATCTCTCACTTGAGAACTGTATAGACAACTACATTGGGACTAATGCAACAGAATCATATTCTTTTAGGCTCTATCCACAGCTTCAAGACACAGACCTTACTATTAATACCCTTTCTGGAAAACATGTCCTAACTTTGTTCCAGCGCTAAAGCATTTGTAAGATAAAGCACAAAATGCAGTGGATGAGCAGTTTACTTCCTCCTCGAGGGCGATGCTGATGCTGTCATGGGTCCCACTATCTCATCGTTTCCTTCAGCATGTCCTTGTTTTACTCAGTCCCGCTTTCTTGTCCCAGCTGCAGAACAAGTGACCCAGAGCAGATCTTGTCCTTCCTGCATTTCCTCTCCTCTGTCCCACACATGTCTCTGTCATACAGAAAAAGTTTCCAAGGCCAAAATTTGAGAGAAATCAACTAGTTTCCCACGTATTTGAAATCCAAGGTGGAAAACAAAAGTCTTTCCTGAACTTTATCAACAACTCTGAGAATACAGCTGGTATTACAAAGTCACTCTATGTTAATGACTCTTAATTGCACATCACTGTTTGCTCCCTTGTGTCAATACCTTTTGAAATCTTAGTTCAAGATGAAGACTAAAAATAACAGAGAATACACAATTAAATTGACAAAACAGAACATATGTTGATAATATAGAATATCCCAGCAGACTGTATTTCTTGTGAAATTAAGCTCATATTGGAATAAATTACTAGCACTTGCACTACAGAGAACTCCGGTCTCTCTTGCCAGAGAGGCTAAGGATAGACCATTTATTTCACCAATACGATGATTTGACACCCACCAGAGTAAAGAACAAAGGTTTATGGGACATGGCTCTAGGCTGGACCATCATTATAGGAATGTCTCTTTAACTTTTCCTGAATCACTTTATGGTCATCTATATACCCACTAACTCCATCATCTTTTCACCATCCTGATATATCCTCTCTGAAATGCTTTTTTAAAAAAAATCCAAACGTATTTAGCCACGTAGTGAGAATATTGTTAGACTCCATCTCCATTTTTTAATAATTTCTTTCTTAGAGAGCCATCTCCATTGAAGTCTATAACTCAAAAGCCTTGCGAGCTCACCTAATAGAGCCAGATCAAACCTCTATTCCAAAAGCTAGACACTGGCTTACATTTAGGTCAAAACCAAAAGTTTAGCCTTCTTGAAAAGAAAGGAAATGCATCAAAATACAAGTATTTCCTTTTGTATTAAAGCAGTGAGAGTAGAGGTTTTACTGAATCTACAAAAGAATGCATAAGTTATTGGATGTCCATTCTCTATTGTGCATAAGGAACAAAGATAGACAGGGCAAGAGAATGACAGAGTAAATGTGGCTGACGCGGAGATGAACTTGTCTCAGTTCTACTTTCCCTGACTTGCTGCTGACCAATGTTGTAGCTACACTTTGTTCATTCTTATAAACAAGACATAGCATAGTGAAACTCTGCTTCTCTTTTTCAGTCAATATCTAGGAATTTATAATAGAAGAGAACTGTGTTGTGAAAAGATATGCCAGAAGGCAGAAAGAAATAGGATGTAAAAAACTGGAAAAATTAACAGTGAGATGGTCCACAGCAATAAACAAAACAAACAAAAAAACCCAAACCAACAAACAAAAACCAAACCAAACCANAGAGAGAGATACAATAAAGTGCAGACAGTGCCAGGACTCAGGAATCCTGCATGGATTCACTTAGTAGTTACTAAAGGGTGGGCTCTTGCTTCTTTGCTAAAAGCTTTTGAGCTGCACATGCAGCCCCAGTGGGAAGATATAAGCTCCATTTAACCCAACCAGTTTACATCTAGAGTTCATCATATAGCAGCTACAAATGCTAAACACTCAGACCCTTAAAAAAGGCACTATTTTTTCACTCTCATACAACCAAAGTTACAATAAGCTGTGCATACACAGGTAATATCATAATCCTTATCTTTTTGTAAACACAAGCATGTTCCCAGAAATGAAAAATGGGTTATTACTCCAGAATTTTCTTAACAGGTTGTGTTTCATGGCTAACTCACTTTGTTACTAATCCATAGGAAGATATTACACAGCCTGCAAATACATATGAGAGCCAGTATCAAAGACAGCGATATCTATATAAATGCTTACACAATTTTGTGCATGTAGTAACTTCTTGTTGTTTGGTTTATTTTTGTTTGACTCAGGGAGTTTATGGAGTATTCTTATTTTACAGTGATGGGTCATTTGGGGATTTGCCACAAACTGGCCACTTCAACTTAATCTGCACACCTGAAGGAAATATTTATTTATAATATTGCCAGCCTCTCCAAAAGAACACCCCCTTCTTAAAGACCTACAGATTGCTGAACCACACTTTTGTAGCTCTATACTTTTGACTCTTCATTGCTTCTCAAAGTGTATCATTCCTCTGTTGCTCAAATTTCTTAATTTCTCTATCTATTTTGGCCTGATTNACCCCTACACTTTTTCTAAAAAAGCATAATAAAGCATATAAAGCATAATAAAACATGCTGATTTTTTTTTTTATTTTAGCTGACATTCATCCCCTTGCTTTATGGCTTTGCTTTACTACTGAGTGAAAAACAAAGGTTTCCCTTAGTCGCAGAATAACAGGCTGAGGTCAGAAGAGACTGAGAGTCTCTGGTCTAATGTTCCTGCTCAGGCAGGATCTCCTAAAGCAGCTACTATATAAGCATATATGTATTTATGCACATATATGTAGAAAAAAGACAGGTAGTTTATGAAAGAGATAGGTTGCTTACACAAACTACATATAGAGATATAGAGATAACCTACATAGAGATCATATAGAAACTAATTCTACATTAAAATACTATACAGAATATAAATAAACAAATAAATAAATANTGCATACACAGGTAATATCATAATCCTTATCTTTTTGTAAACACAAGCATGTTCCCAGAAATGAAAAATGGGTTATTACTCCAGAATTTTCTTAACAGGTTGTGTTTCATGGCTAACTCACTTTGTTACTAATCCATAGGAAGATATTACACAGCCTGCAAATACATATGAGAGCCAGTATCAAAGACAGCGATATCTATATAAATGCTTACACAATTTTGTGCATGTAGTAACTTCTTGTTGTTTGGTTTATTTTTGTTTGACTCAGGGAGTTTATGGAGTATTCTTATTTTACAGTGATGGGTCATTTGGGGATTTGCCACAAACTGGCCACTTCAACTTAATCTGCACACCTGAAGGAAATATTTATTTATAATATTGCCAGCCTCTCCAAAAGAACACCCCCTTCTTAAAGACCTACAGATTGCTGAACCACACTTTTGTAGCTCTATACTTTTGACTCTTCATTGCTTCTCAAAGTGTATCATTCCTCTGTTGCTCAAATTTCTTAATTTCTCTATCTATTTTGGCCTGATTTTCCTGCAGAAAATGTAATCTCCCATAGCATTTTTGCAAGCAGTTTATTTGAAGAGCAAAAGTTACAGTAGATCCTTTCTTACAAACGGAAGGTATGGATATGAGAGGGGTGAGATATTAATGTCCCCTCCTTCTGGTTTTCTTTTTTTCTAGCTTTTCATCTGATTTAAAGTCTAGTCCTTTTTGAAATGGATGCCTTACTCTCCTGTTAGTCACTGGTTCTTTGACTGCTCTTCAACAGTGGACTTCAGGATATCCCTATGATTCATTCTTACATCTGGCTGTTACTGGCCATGCAACCACGAGCACAACAGGTCCATGACCTTAGGAGGTAGAGCTACTGTGAAAATACAAAGGCATCATAAGATGTTTTCTGAAGGCAGAAATAAGGTGATACAATCATCAAAAGGGCCATCTTTTGAGCTCCTTATATACAGAAAAATACCCCAACAACTTCTCCTCTCTCTTGGACAGTTATGGGTCCACTCCAGATACTAATGGAAAAATGAGAGAAGAACTCTGTAGAGCAATAACTGAGGATTTCTTCCACAAGTTTCTCAACATGATGGGGTCATATAGATCTCTGGAAACCTCATCTACAGTTATGCCAGTTGGGCAAACTGGGATTTACTAAAACTTCCCTGCCTCTCTTCCCTAAGTATCAGCAAGGTCCTTTTAAAAATCCAACTAGATACTAATAGCAGTTACAAATTTATACCAATCACACTAAAAATGCAACTGGGTGGTTTGCTAATACCTAAATGTAACAAAAATAGTTTGTTTTTTGTTGTTGTTGTTGTCAGTAATTAGTATAAAGCCAATAAATATAGCCACTTACTGTATTGCTTTTAATCTGGAGCTGCTTTGCAAACTGCATCAGAGACCAAGCATTGAGGTGCTAAAATTGGTTTGCACTGCAATAATAACAAATTAAAAATGGTACATTGTTACACCAAGAAGTATACTGTTCTGCCAACTGATTTATGAGGTCATGAGTGAAAGAATTTATCACCTGCTATTATCTTTGTCCTGATTTAATGCCTCCTCTGTCATCAATGCACAAAAAATAATACAGAAGTAGAAAAAGTATTTTTCCAAAGACAAAGGCTGTTTACAAAGGAAGTGTTTCTCTCTGAGACACCTTAATAAAATAATTGACTCATTGGTCTAAATCTCACAGCACAGTGAGTAATCTGTAGGGTGCTGGATTTGGCTTCAGACAAATATTTTAAAATTCTTTGTCAAATGATGAGAGACTGTCGCATCACTTCCAGCTGTGAGGAACAAATTAAGCTCTGGACAGTATGGCATTTTTGCTCCCCCTTTCTGTCTCCCAGCAGCACAAATTTAACGGCAGACTGAGAGCCTTTGCTGAAGTTCAGCATGACATGTTCACCATTAATTCAAAGCCTCCTTTCAAACATAAGTGCTGACAAATAACATAGAAGTACTTTGGTTCCAGTATAAGAAGTCATAGGAAGAGGAAGGGGGAAAGTAGTTCTTGATTTATGGTGAGGCTTCATCTTGTTTAAAACAAACCAAAGAATAAGTGATCAGACTGTCAGCAATTCCTTAATATAAGAACAGCTGCCAAGTTTCATCTCAGAGGTGACTGCACTTCAGTGACAGATTAATATGTCCCTCTCAACTGTATGCTGAATACATTTGAATACTTCCTGGATTAGAAGAGAGGTTGTAAACAAAAGGCTTTATTATAATGGCATTCATCTGAAAAGAAACAGGAATAAGCATGTACTCAGGAGCCTGTTAGAAGTTTATCAGCATTACCAGTTTCTACTCTCATTGTAATCCTTGATATAAGAATGATTTGGGTGTCTTCCACTTCCACTATGCATAGGCACTCAAAATCACAAAAGTTCTAATTCACAGTCTTACAATAGACAATTTATGCCTTCCTTACTGCTTGAAATCAATGAAATTCTTTGCTGGAAATATAGCAGGTGATTCACATTTTGAAAGGGAGCATGAGGAATTACAGAGGTTTTAGCAATTCCTAGTGGAAAGATATAACATTATTAAATCTTACCAAAAAAGCTTCAACATCACCTCATTAATAATTATATTAAATATAAATGAGTACAACCAACATTGTAAATCTGGTGTCAAAAGTCAACAAAGATATTTAAATGCTAAGTATAGCTTTTGGATTCACTAAATTAAAAACCTGCACTAGGTCACATAAATCGCTGTAGTCAGGCTTGGGAAATAAGTCTGGTTTATGTGTTTTGCTGAGTTGTATGCTGCTACACTTTGTAGAACATTAGTACTGGTCATTCCATTCATAAATAAAACACAGACTTCTCTGAACACACTCAGATTTCAGAAAAGGTTGGTTTGGCATTAGTTCATTTCTAATTACAAATCGTAGTCTTAATGGAGAACAGCCAAGCACAGAACTCCTCAGCTGTTCGTCACTGTAAAATCACTCATCTGAAATTAATACTATAAATATATTTTTAATTAAAAACTATTTAAAATTTTTAAAGGACCTGCATATAGAGATTATTTGTTTTAATTTCTTAATTGCAAACAGCAGCAAAGCAAATACGAGCATCACCTAAAAGTACATTTTAAAGATTCTGAGGCATAAATGATCATATGGCAGAAAAGGAGACACATGACACATTTCAATCCACCTACTAGGGCCTTAACTCAAGCTTAATTTTACTACTAAACCCAAACATTCCATAATGTAAAAACTACTAATTTCTCTTGCATAGCTGAGTAACATGTACTTGAAGAACATGTTACAGTTGGTGTTTTATATACAGAATTATTTTGCTCCCATATGTAAATTAGAACTAAGAGTTCTGTAGGCCCTATGACAGTTAACGAAAATTAAAACATCTGTACATGTGTCCCTTAGTTTCCATTTAATAAAGTGACTTATTTTCTATGAAAAAACGGTTGTTGTTCAGCAGTTTAGACTTTACAAACAAGCCTAAGCAAATTTTAGACCCATAAAAATCCAGTAATTTTAGGAAGCATTTGTCTTAATCACAAGAGAGTCATTGACCTTCTTCCACATCCTACCACATCTTGTGCTTCTATTGCTGAAAATCTTAGATCGTCATGCACTTTTCTCAATAACAATACCAGTCTTTTCTCTGGCAATGTGCAATAAGAGAGTCAAAATCATCTGTAGATCTCAGAAAAATATGTAAGCAGTCTTCCACAGTGCTGAAATTGTCCCTGCAATGATCACAAGGCAAAATAAAGCCAACTTCCTTAGCTCCTGACCCAGGACAGCATGTTGGGTCATACTCAACATTTACAGAGTCTTCCCATCTACAGTTTGGTTACTCAACCTCTTATGTAAATTTACAGAAATCCTCGTTCAAAGTCTTCATTTGGAGCGTTTAAACATGAGAGTTCTCAGCTACATGCGACAACATGGTGTAATACAGAGCCTGGGTAAACATTTCAAATCCTAGTATAGGTAGATCAGCTTCAGGGAGTTGCAGATTGGACAAATGTGGCTGTGCTTGATCACAGGCTTGTGCTGTGAGCAGGTTTGGAAGTTTGAGAAAGTGCATCAGAGCACTCTCATCATCACTTCTTTTTCCCATGGAGAACACATCCACCTTTCTACCTGTAATTAATGTTACACTAGTGGATAGGATGAGGAATAACTGATCTTAAAGGTCTTTTCCTGCTCAAATGGTTCTATGATTCTGTAATGTACTCTGTGAGTGTCTATACTGACTTGATCAAGGGTAAATGTGCTCATTTGAGGCTAATTGGAATATTTTAATGAGAAAAAATAGATTATAGGCTGTAAAAAGAAAACAATGGTGATGTCTACTTCACTCATAGACTTGCTGAGATGTATAAAAACAAGGATACAAACATAGATAAGACAGAGTCTCTCTCTTTGTTGGAGTCTGTGTTTCTCTTTTGCTTGCAACTGTGTAACCCTGAATCGGTTGTGGGAATTAATGAGGCAGGAATTATAAAATCTGTAGTTATTTCCTGAAATAACTAACTATATACAAATTGGTTAGATTTGTTTCAAAATTCATTCAGGAAGATCTTCACAAGGATGCTTATAGGGAATTTAGTAATTCAGGAAAATCAGAAAATTGGAGAAGGTTTGGTACAAAACAGTTTTGCCGCACTTACAAATAAAGACAGCCTGGAGCCCCAGGGAACATCTGTGCTACTCATGGCGGTGGAGTAGGAATTTGGAGATGGTCCCTTGGCTCCTTTTACGGCAGCATCCAGAACTGCAAATTGTAATCCAGCAGTGGATCAACGCTGCACAGGATCCAATGCAAGTGAACCTGCCAGAGTCCAAAAATGACTGCAGACACGGCTGCCATGGACGAAGATCATGGGGCAGCACAGGGCAAAGCTCAGGCTGTTCAGCAGTGTGCCTGTGAACACTGACGGTTTACGGCAGAGGCAGGTCCCTGCAGCAGGCAGGCAGGATGCAGCAGTCCAAAAGCAGGGACTGTGTGCTTTCTCATCACCGTTCTTCCAGGTGCCCCTCAAGGTCCAACTCAAGGTCTGACTCAAAGTCCCAGTCAAAGTCCCACTAGATAATGTGTCCAGTTGCCATATATATATGCTAGGGCGATTTGCTCTTCCCAGTTCAAGCCTGTGGGGGTGTAAGGAACTTTGCACCTACTTCTTTTCACATTCCAAACACCTGGAGCCAGAGGTGGGGGGTAGCAAAACAGTTTAGCATCCCATTCAAACCTCCAGTGGGGAAGGGACTTGGGTGTGCCCTGCCACAACCCAACTAATTATTCTGCTTCTAACCCCCCTTGCCGATCCTCCAAACTCACCTTGCACATAAGGCAGACCCTAGGATAAGGTAGAGGGGTGGAAAAAAAGTAGAAGGATGGTTGGGGGCCCCTCCTGGGGACTCTGATTTCTGGGAGGGGGATTGTGTTTCTGTATTACTGTATTGTATATTTCTGCATATTGCTGTAAATATTTGTAATATATTGTAAATATCTGCTTGGACATTGTGATAATCTGTGAATATAAAGCTTCATTCCTTAATTTCTGGGTGGCTGAGTCTAGTCTGGGTGATTTCATTGAGTGGGGGGTTGGGTAACTCCCAAACCATCACAGTAAAACATTAGAAAATTAAATCATCCCATCTGAAATTATCCATAACAGAGGGCTTCAGAGTCTTCCTACTGCAGATGATGTAAAATATCAAGATCAATGTTTTTTGTACCATCAGAAGAATCCCAGTGCACCTGCCAGAAGAATTCCAAATGCATTTCATATATCCAAGCTCTTGGCTTTACATCCATAGCTAAGACAGAACAACACTTCCTTGGCTCCTGTTGGAATATTAGTTGAATATTAGCACAGAGGATGGTATAATGGCCAGCTAATAAATGAATCACTGACAAGTACTGGAATAAATGTAAGCTGTTTGTATATAAACACAAGTGAAGTGTGTAGGCATATTAATGGCTGTCCATGCATCTCTCAGACACACAGTTCACGAGTAATTGAGACATCATTACATACACAAGGGACGTGAGTAAACTGGACTCCCACACACCTTTTGATACAGAAAGCCAGTGTTTTGTAGTAATTAGTGGCTAATTTGTATTGATGTGGGTGTGCTTGGAAAGTTACTGCAGTTCCCTGAGGTGCTCTTAACTCATTCAGTTTCAGTAAGGGTAAGGGCCACTGAGCCTTTGCTATTGGTTATTTCTCTAAGAAAGAGGCTTCAAAGAGCAAGTTAATCTTCAAGCCTAGTTTTTCATCTTACTAGTGAACATTTTTTCTGGCCCTTGTTACTTTGTATCTCTCACCTTTTATTATTTCTAGGGTTCTCTAAGAAACCCCATCAGGAGAAGAGGTCACAGTGCCATAAAAATACTACTGCTTTTGAATAATTTACTTCTAATTTCTATATTTTAGAACATCTCTCTGAGCTATGGAACCCACTTTCCCCTCCCCCATTCACAACTGATACTTTATTACTTCACTGTATTTTAAGAAAAAAAAAAAAAAAATCCACATCCAGGTTCCAGCAATGCTAAATTCCCAGCAGAATGCAAAGGTATGCAAAGGTGACCGCATGGATTTGGGGATGAGAGAGAGGTGGAACAATACCATTAGATACAGCAATTTCCCAAATAAAATTATATACAGAATAGAAGCCAAATATCAGAGGAAGCTGGCAATGAAACCACATCATCATTCTTTTAGTCACTTGTTCATCTCTAGACACCAGTGCTCATAGATTACAAATGTTATCATTAGCATACTGACAATCAAACAAAGAAATTATGTCAGGCAATTCCTTGCACTGAACATTGCTTTTTTTGGAGCCTTTTTGCTTAAGAGTGTCTGAGAACTGAGCTTCCCTCTCCACTGTTAACGTTGCTTCTTTTGGATAAAATGTGAGTTTACACAGGTAGTGACCTCTTCTGACTTACCCTGCACTACTCATATTTCACACCTAACTAGGGAAATTCTTACCTAGGCAGCTGCTCTATCACTTTCCGCAAAGTGGTTTTAGAGTCCATCAAAATGTGAAGTCTTTTAGTGGGTATAAGAAAAAAGCAATTGTAGCCAAGGGCTATTGTTAAAACTCTGTAACCATTCTTATGTCTCAGTTTACAAAGACAGGCATGCATTGTGAATAATCATTCTACAGACAGTGGAGAAATCACACCAAAGAATTTTGTGGTGGCAAAGAAGAGAAACTCAGTGATAAGCACCTTTGACTTTAATCCTTTTGCACTCTCATCTGAAACAATGGTTATTCTCCATAACCTTTGAAGAGCATCTGGGCAAACAAATCTTACAACATGAAAGGTAACCAAATGGCATACTAGGAAGACATAAGAAGCAAAAAAAGTCAAAATGGTACCCCAGTGAAAAAATAAGTATGATAGATTTGGAAGGCCAAAGCATAGGGGAAAAATGACAGTTTCTTTTTTAATCATTGCTTATATGTTTTGAGATAGAAATACAAATGATGAATATCTGTGTTTTCAGGGAAGCATTTTCAGGAAAACATTCAAATGATACTTTATCACCTAGATTACTGACTTGTGGCAAATACCTTTTTTCAACATAGTGTAGCACTTAGGCTCAGGGCCAATAGGTAGCCCTTGAGAATTCTACTGAGCTCCCTGGAGGAGGTGAGTACTTTGTCTATCTGTCTGTCTGTCTATCTATCTATCTATCTACCTACCTACCTACCTACCTACTTACCTACCTACCTACTTATCTACCTTTCTCCGATCTACCTACATAGACATGAAAGTTTCTCTTGTAGTTGTTTCTGAAATACATTCAGCTATGGATTGACCAGAGGCATGCAATATGTGACTGCAAGAAGGGCTTGTAGTAGGACATCCAAGCATTACTGAAGTTTTCTTCTGTTGTCAAGTACTTCTTCAGCTTCCATGCACTTTATCATCCAGCAGCATCCTCCCTTACTCAGCACAGCACAAGTAATAAAATGAACAATGTCCTTCAGGGCTGAGGCTTATGTGCTATCACTAATTAGCTTACAAGGCTTCCCACCCTGAGGGATGTGGGAGGTAGACCTGGGAGTTGGTGGCTGGAAGATTAAATTTATATTATGCATGTGGTTGTAATGTATTTAATACATATTTCCCAATACATTCACAGGAAAGTTCCAAAGAGATTCACACCATTACTAATGATTGCTTTATCTAGGCTAAGGCACCAGAAGGAATAAAAGGAGTATTGAAAATAGGAATTCTTCTTCTAGGAAATTGGCTAATCGACAAGAGGTACCTCAGCAGTTCAGCATGCCTCTAAGATCAGCAAAGCAGCTCTTTGTGGGAGTGAAGAAGACATCAAACCCCAAAATAGAATGGATCAAAGGGGCAGCACTGAGCATGTTATGAGACAGGAGTACTCAAAAGAGTTCTAAGTAGAGTATTAGAATATTGTAATATGCCTAAACCCAGATGTTCTTTTGCTATTCATCACTTGGCACTTCAACTCTCCTCAGAATCCCACTGAAGAGCCAAAGCCAAGATTATGCCAGTCTGCAGATCTCTACTGATGAAGATCTTCCAATACCAATTAAAGAAATAAAAGCAATTTGAGAAATGCAATTCCGAGTCAATTCATTTTGTCTAATTACCAACTTCCCCACAGCCCACCTTTCCAAGGCAGTAACTCTCCAGTGTATATAAACCCATGCAAAAATATACTACTGCATTAGTTTGTCGTTATTCCTCTGGCTCATTCTCTCTTCCTCTTAATAATATGCCATGAATAAAACATGTTTGCTACATGCTACTCACCTTTGTTGTTATTGCTGTTGAAATAATTCCCAAGGATGACAAACATACGATATCAATTATGGGAAGAAATGGTGAGCATTCTGGCTTTTATCAGGACACAGCCATGCCATGGTACCTGTCTTGACCCAAAGGAATACCTTAAAAAGTCTGAGCTTGCTGACCAAACTCATCAGCACCATTTACAGAGTAAAAGTTTGCTTGGTAAGAGTAAGGATGCTAATGGTTGAGCATAGCCAAAATATTCCATAAAATGTTTGATTAGCCTGAGCTGGTGGATACTCTTTCTGATAAGCTGTCACCATTGGATGATTCTAGAACACAGCAAACAGGTATGGAAGCAACTGCACTGCATAGGAAATGACTTCCAATTGTTTGAAATTCCTGTTTGAAATTTCTCACCATTGAAGAGTACTAATTAGGTCTTGAATTCTAGCGGCTGTGAAGAATGACAATTTTCCTCTCAGAGAAGTTGTAGGGTTCTCAGAGATGTGTAAAGCCATGTGGAAAAGTACTTGTGGGAGCAGGTCAGACAAGGTCTTAAATCCTGCTACATGTGCAGCTCAAAGGTTCTTTTTTGTGCATCAAGAAATTTTAGTGGTGGATTTGTGATTATGTAAGGAGGGGGTGATGGTTTTTAAAAACATACTGGTAGGTTTTCATTAATTATTAACAGTAAGTCTGCAAAACGTCTCTGAAACCACTTTTCCATGAAAAGCTTTCCTAGTGTTAGATGAAATAAATATCACAGTGACAGATCTTCAGTGATTCTTATGGTATACCCAGGACTAGGATTTCTAATCCATAATGTTTCATTTTTCTAACTCTGTCACTGCATTCAGATTCTATGTCTAAAAACAGTAAGCTTCACGTTATTGTGGTCTCAGCTACAACTTACAAGAAACCCTGGAGGTCTTTATACAACAAAGTATGGCTTCCTCCATCTTCTGTAAAAAAGTGAAAGGACAAGAAGTTGCAAAGAAAACCACCAAAACATTCTGAAATATAGTTACATGGCAAAAATATGGTTATATATAACTTTGTTCACCTTCCTGTTCCTTAACTTCTCTGCTAAAGGTCTCAATGACAGTGGCATTTAATATTTCTGCAGAATTCACATTTTGACTAACATAAAGACAGGCTGAGAAGATGTTCATTATTGTGTACACCTTCACAGTATATGGTCTGTGACTCAGACTCTGTTCCTGAAACAGAATGACAGATTTTCCCTTGACTTTCCTATGGCACTCTCCATGACAGTGCCCAAGCAGGAGTTACTATTCACAGCCTGCAAATGAGGCAGAAGCTCCATTTTTGCAGATGTGAAACAAAGGCACAAATTTATTAAGATGAAAGCTTCTCTGACTTCAGACTCCACAATTTAGCAGTGGCTTCTTACCGTGGTACATCAAACATTTATGTTCATTACATAACTCCAAGAAAGTCAGTTCCGACTGAAAAAGCTCCCCTCTTAGACACTGTAAATAGTATGGAGGAAACAGTGGTGGGAAATTCCTTATTAGCTCTGATAGGAATTTTCATTTCCTCCCCTAACATCACATAGCATTTCTATAACAAGAATAGGAAGAAAATGCATCTCTATAGGCTGATATTCAAGGATACGACCCAAGAAACTATAATTTCTCTCCTCTCAGCTGCCTGATTCACTATGAACATTTAAAAGAATACAACATCAAGTCAAGACACTTATAGGGAATAATCTCCTTTGTTATACTCTCCTCACTTCTCTTTTAGATAGGCCCATCCTACACACAAGCCAGTAGTCCTGGGAAAACCGTAGCATCTGATCACAAAAGAAGGTTGTAATATTAACCATGCATGAAGTAGATCACAACAAAATTGTACTAATAAATTAATTTTGATGTTTCCTAGATTTTGCACTTTTGGAAGGGGTTATTTTGCAATTTCACTATCTTTACACAGGGATATACTTGTTTATTTGCTTGGTGGCATGTGTGTGTGTGTGCAGTTGCCATGGTTTTTAAGAGAGCAAACTAAAAGAGAAAGAATTTATCCCAAAGCACCAGACTGGTCATCTGTAGGGTTATAACCTCCACATCAGCCACATAAACCTCTGCTGTTGCGGATGCAAGGCTGATACCAGGAATATTGTGTCATTGTTAACACAGATCAGGTTTAGAAGTCAGCAAGATTATCTGTTTTTCTGACTACTCTGAATATTATAGAAGAAAGTATACATATTTCATCAAAAACAATCCTGAACAAAATGTTTTTCTTTTGAAGCAATTTCATACTTCAGCTTTGCAGGCATTCTCTTGCTAAAAGGCACCTTCAGGTGATCTCAAGGAACTGTGGCCCTTCCCACAACAGCACATGCAATTGCCTGCATGGCCCTCTTCATTTTCCCACCCAGATAGAGGTGCTATTTATCCCACTTTGTCTCCTTTTCATATCTATCACAGCAGAAATATGGAAGAGAGAGAGAGAAGAGAGACATTAGTATTTCCACAAGACCTACACACAGGTCAGGTTACTATTGGATAAGAGAGACCAAGCTACCGTATCATGCGAAAAATACTCCATGTTGCACTAGTTAATCCTCCACCACTTACAGATTTTGTTTTTCTTCATAAAGAATGTGCTTTTATTAAATTAAGTTTTTAGTAGAATTTGCCACAGCAAAACCTGAACAAGACCAGGCTTTTTCATAGAAGAGCAAGAAAGGGTTAGGATTAGGGTTAGGGTTAGAGTGAAGGTTAGGGTTAGGGTTAGAGTGAAGGTTAGGGTTAGGGTTAGGCTTAGGCTTAGGCTTAGGCTTAGAGTCAGGGTTAGGGTGAGGGTTAGGGTTAGGGTTGGGACATAGTAGAAAAGGAGACGGACATCTTGACAACATTAACTAGCTGTTATGAAGGGGTAATTAATTGATTGTGAGATGGTATTTTCAAAATTAATATTATTTATTAATTTTGGTACTCAGAAACCTCACCACCCCCAATCACTATTTAATAATAACAATTAGGTTCTTCTGCAACGGTCATGGAAACATTATAGAAATAGTATCTTAGGATCTAGAACAAATATCTAGCAATAATACAACATTAATTGAACTGGAAGAGAAAGTTCCTGCAGTTAATACACTGCTTGCAGTCAATACACTGCTTGCCCACTAGATGGACTCAGGAAGCTCCTTTCTGCTTATGGCAGAAGGCAATTGGTGAACTACAAGAGGCTTCAAGTATTTACTCACAAAATATTAGTCTCCCGATTCCCGGGGACCTACTACAGCTTCAAACAGTGCCCAAATGCTTTCGGGGAATTCCGTTACTGTCTTGTCAGCCACTGAGGCGTCTGATTCTTCCCAGGCTTCGCAGGGGCTGGGGAAAGGAGGTAGACAATCTCTGACCTGATCCTGATTTCTCTGGATGATCCATGTGTCTCCAGGACTTCCCATCTTTGAAGGAGACTTTCAGGTGTAGGTAGGATGTCTTGTGATGTGCAAAAAAGAATAATGCTGCAGAGGTCAATAAGGCAATGAGGCATAACACTGCCAGAAGCAGAGAGCAATGGCAGCAGGTAACAGCAGGCATGAATACAATGACAGAGCACATAGTGTTACCTGCTCATCTCTTTTTATCAATACAGCCCGATACTAACAGGCCTTTGGACATAGAATAGCCAATCACAATGGCAGTTAGCCAAGTTTGACCATATTAGGTGAATTCATAGGCTTACTCTAGCCAAATTTGGGAAAAACATCGGCCTTGCACAAGGTAGGCACAAGCTAAACATGTGTACCTTGTTTACCACAGGATGTAAACAAGAGCAAAACAAGTCTGGGCAAGCCAGAGTTCTTAGACTCAGTGGCTCCGGGTTCTCTTTCCCACAGTTGCTTCTCCCCACAACAGAAGGAGGGAAAGCAGAAAAACATGCCTGGGCAAGCCAGGACATGTATAAGCCTATTTTGGCCTGTTTAAGCCTACCACAACACTAGCTACATCGTCTGTTGGATTGGAAGATTTGCTCATTCCTGTGTTCAGATCCTCTTTTCTGGAAGATCTTTTACCTGACAATTAAAAAACAGAGAGGAAAAAAAAAAAAAGGCAAAAGAAAGGGAAACAAAAATAATACAAAACCCTCAAAACAAAACCCTCTCGCAACAGCAATGTTTGAACTGTTTATAGAACAAAACCTGTCTCAAGTCNCATGTGTCTCCAGGACTTCCCATCTTTGAAGGAGACTTTCAGGTGTAGGTAGGATGTCTTGTGATGTGCAAAAAAGAATAATGCTGCAGAGGTCAATAAGGCAATGAGGCATAACACTGCCAGAAGCAGAGAGCAATGGCAGCAGGTAACAGCAGGCATGAATACAATGACAGAGCACATAGTGTTACCTGCTCATCTCTTTTTATCAATACAGCCCGATACTAACAGGCCTTTGGACATAGAATAGCCAATCACAATGGCAGTTAGCCAAGTTTGACCATATTAGGTGAATTCATAGGCTTACTCTAGCCAAATTTGGGAAAAACATCGGCCTTNACTCTAGCCAAATTTGGGAAAAACATCGGCCTTGCACAAGGTAGGCACAAGCTAAACATGTGTACCTTGTTTACCACAGGATGTAAACAAGAGCAAAACAAGTCTGGGCAAGCCAGAGTTCTTAGACTCAGTGGCTCCGGGTTCTCTTTCCCACAGTTGCTTCTCCCCACAACAGAAGGAGGGAAAGCAGAAAAACATGCCTGGGCAAGCCAGGACATGTATAAGCCTATTTTGGCCTGTTTAAGCCTACCACAACACTAGCTACATCGTCTGTTGGATTGGAAGATTTGCTCATTCCTGTGTTCAGATCCTCTTTTCTGGAAGATCTTTTACCTGACAATTAAAAAACAGAGAGGAAAAAAAAAAAAGGCAAAAGAAAGGGAAACAAAAATAATACAAAACCCTCAAAACAAAACCCTCTCGCAACAGCAATGTTTGAACTGTTTATAGAACAAAACCTGTCTCAAGTCTGTTTATCTGCCTGTGTTACTGATACAAGATTAATGATTCAACAGATTAATATGTAATAATATGCAAACTGCAATCCAAATCATTGCAGAATTTGCAGCACAAAGTTATGTAGGTGCCTTAATTTTCTTTCTCAGAGTCAAGTCAATATAAGGTTAAACTGGCTAGAATGAGTTATTATAATATTCTTTTTAACCTGTCACAAGATCAATAATTGGTGTCATCATTCATTTTCTAGAACTAAAAGGCATTAACACTGTTGTTCTAATAATAGAAAAAGAAAGTATATCAACTTCCTGCCATCCCTGTTTTATTAAATTTGGAAGTTTCAAACTCCAATTGGTAAAAGAAATAACACAGTGAAATCAAACCTCAAACGTTTTATTCCTGTACAGAAATGACCATTTGATTAATGGTATGTTAGAAAGCTATAGTGCTTTTTGCAGTTTTAAACACAGAATTAAAATAAATTGTTTTTTTCAAGATGTTTTTCTTAGTGATCTTTGAAGCTACACCTTTAACTCCTGAGAACTTTTCTCAGCTGTTGTTTTTTTTTTAAGCTCATTACAGGCTGTCACACACTGGGCCCTGAAGACCATGGGCCTGATTCTCCATTGCTGCGCATTTATAAAGATTGCAAGATTATAGTAGGAAAAGGAAGGATATTAACTAGTAGCACACTATTTTTAGGAGATACTGTCTCTTTCTTGTTTATTTTGCTTACTGTTTTCCAGAAAGTTCATTGCCCTGATGTAAATGATTCTGCTCAGTTCAAGTCAGCATGCAGCCCAGCTAAATGCTGACTCTCTCATAGAGGTGTTTTGAGTTTTCCTTTCTATATTGTTCACTTTACTTCATCTAAAGGTCACACAGAACTGTCTTGCCCACACTTAAAAGGACAGGACAGCTATTCAGGCCAATACTGAAATGGAAGATTAGGTTTTACAATATCCAAAGCTTTATTTTCATGCTGTAACTTAAAATAGTCCCTCAAATGGCACTGATTGTAAACAAAAAGGTAGATTATGGGTGTATTTAGTTGGACATATAGGTACAGAGTTGCACCTCTTAGCTATACAGTTTTTTGAGCAGCAGATGAAATAAGGGAATAAAGGAAGACTACATGTGATGCCAGAAAATAAAATTAGGAAGACAAACAAACAAAAAAGTGTAAACAAGCCAGCTTTGCAAGGCTGAAGATGAAATTCTCTAATTCTGGAAGGCAACAGCATAAAATGCTAAATGCACAGCAGCTCTACAGAAGATCTAAATGGGTCTACAGTAAAGTAATTCTACTATAGATGACATAATTCATATCATGCCATTTTGAATAAATAAATGTGAAATACTGAGATATGAAAAAAAGGTAAATTGTAGTAAGTAGTAAAATGTAACAGAGGAATGTGCTCCTTGCAATAAAACAAGGTCATACAGCAAGACTGAGGAGCTAAGTCAGCCTTTGGAATGTAATTGCAATTTGATGCTATGATCCTATAGTATTTTGAAGCCTGTATTGTTTTCTTATGGACTTGAAAAGCACCAAGCCCTTTCAGGCAAATCTCCCAATCCACCACCCAAACAGTGTAAGAGAAATATGCTAAGGAGAGACAGTTTGGTTTGGCAGGCTTGTGAGTGATATACAGACTGTGACGTAGCGTCACTCTGCATCAGGAGTGTAGTATCAAAAATAAGGGTATCAAGTTCTAGGATTTGATTTCATATCTGTCAGATGCAAAATGGAAGTAGAATTGTGCAAAAGCTACTTAGGAAAAGCTCTGATGTATTCAAGAACTCTCACCAAGTTAATCCAAATCTCATTATTAGCTTTAGATATTCACTCAAAAAAACCCCAACAAACTAAACCAAAAAACCCCACATTTATATAGTACTAATTTTTTTCTTTAATATAGTTAAAAAGGACTAAAATTAGAAAACCTAGAAGTAATTTTGTGCAAGCACTTGTTTTTTTTTTCTTTTGATAACTATAAAAGGTTTTCTTCTGTTTCTTTAAAACAAAATAGAAAAATCTTTCTTAAGTCCACAAAAACATAGTCATTATCACTAGTATGCTGATCTGTTCAGCTCTGACTGGACCCAATGTAACTGTAAGGGTGGGGTTTATTATTTCCAAAATTAATATAGTTTATTAATTTTGATATCCAATAATTTTGCCACAATACTTAATATTTAATAATAGGTTCTTCACATGGTCATGAAAAAATATTACACAGATGAAAAAAAACCAGGCAATCTAGAACACTTAAGATATAATTTGCAATAATACAAACATTAAACTATTAGAACTGGAAAGAGCATCTTGTGGTCACTATACCACTTGCCAAATTGAGGGACTCAAGAGACTCTTTTCTGCTTATGGCAGAATGCCATTCAATTTAATTATAGTGTGTCCTACAGAGAGGCTTTTGAGCATTTACTTATAAAATAATATCTCCAGATACCCGTGACTAAATTATAGTTTCAGACAGTACTGTCCTGGTAGGGCATAAATCCTGCCAGGCCAGTTTAACCCTTACTTTCCTCCTCCTGTCACAGGTCCAGGAGTTGAGTAGAATGGGCAAACAATGGAGCAGCAAAGCCTTGAGTGCTGGGAGCTCAGCACCAAGTGCAAAGTATCCTGTGTTGCCCCTCAACGTGCCTGCGTGGTCACACAAGGCACAAAGCTTTGAACTCATTGGGCAGAACAATGATGCTAGTGCCTATTGGCCAGTTTCATTTTCAAAATGATGGATTTTATTTGGGGTGATTTAGAACCCATGCCTTACTGCACTGACCATCCACTGGGAGCAGTACCCCATT
>WBNM01038598.1:0-14067 GCA_013399055.1 Ramphastos sulfuratus
TTTCCTCTCCCTCCCTTTTTCCCCCCCCTCCTTTATTTTCCCTTCCCTCTCCAGAATGTACTTAATACTTTGGAAAACAAAATCTGAATAGTCATGGCTTGAGAATTGGAATTTTATCTGAAGAAGGCTGCTGATATCAGAGCAATTCTGTTACCATTTGCAGGTTTCCAGGCAGCTTATTCAACCTTACAGTCTCCCCAGGAAGCTAATGGGAAAGCCTTACAGCAATCTTCCCAGGGAAGTGCCCAAATGTCAAGTGTCACCTTTCCAGCTGTTAGATGAATGGGTTGCCCAGGGGCATTGATTTGGATGTGCAGCCCTTGTGAGATGTGGTTGCCTTGGTGCAGAGTGCTGCTGTCCTTTGGCAGTTTTCTTCACTGGCTTTGGAGATGGTAGGAAGTGGAATGGAGGACAGGATGGTTTCTAAAGAAGTTGTTTAGAGAAGGATTGCTCTACCCTGATGCTTCTAGGGGTAGGTGTGCCCATGTCTGCATGCCTTTGCTCCCACAGGCAGTTCACAGCCCTGTATTCTGGAAGCTGCCAATATTAAATGAAAAAACACTCACACACACTACCTGGGAGTTGTAATAGACAGGCAGCTGAAGATGAGCCAACAGTGTGCCCAGGCGGCTGAAATTGAGCCAGCAGTGTGCCCAGGCAGCTGAATGTGAGCCAACAGTGTGCCCAGGCAGCTGAATGTGAGCCAACAGTGTGCCCAGGTGGCTGAAGAGGAGCCAGCAGTGTGCCCAGGCGGCTGAAGAGGAGCCAGCAGAGTGCTCAGGCAGCTGAAGAGGAGCCAACAGTGTGCCCAGGCGGCTGAAGAGGAGCCAGCAGCGTGCCCAGGCAGCTGAAGAGGAGCCAGCAGCATGCCCAGGCAGCTGAAGNTCCTGGAGAGAGTGGTCAGGGACTGGCATGAGCTGCCCAGGGAGGTGGTGGAGTCACCCAGCCTGGCTGTGTTTAAGGGTTGCTTGGATGTGGTGCTTGAGGCTAAGGTGAATCTTGTAGAGCAGGATTCTAGGTTGGCCTTGGTGATGCTGAGAGGCTTTGCCAGCCTGGGTGTTGCTGTGATTATTACTTTCTCACTTTACCCTGAGATTCTAAGACAAGTAACTACCTTGTGCCTGACTTGAGCATAGATTTAAGTTCCATGGGTGTATGGATCCCACCTATCCCTTTGCATTTTAATTACAGCAGTAGGTAACCAGTTCCCAAATTCATAGAATCATAGAATCACAGAATGGTTTAGGTTGGAAGGGACCTCAAGGATCATCCAGTTCCAACCGCTGCCATAGGCAGGGACACCTCCCACTAGCACAGGTCACTCAAGGCCTTGTCCAACCTGGCCTTGAACACCTCCCTGGAGGTTGTGAAGCACAGAATCACCCAGTGTGATCAAGAAAGATCACATTGGGTGATTCTGTGCTCCACAACCTCCCTGGGCAACCTGTGCCAGTGTCTCACCACCCTCACTGCAAACAACTTCCTCCTAATATCCACTTTCAATCTCCCCTCTGCCACTTCAAACCCATTGCCCCTTGTCCTGGCATTACAAGACCTTGTCAATAGTCCCTCCCCAGCCTTCCTGTAGGCCCCTTCAGATCCTGGAAGGCCACTCCAAGGTCTCCTGGAAGCCTTCTCTTCTCCAGGCTGCAGAGCCCCAACTCTCTCAGCCTGTCCTCACAGCAGAGCTGCTGCAGCCTTCTGAGCATCTTTGTGGCCTCCTCTGGACCCACTCCAACAGTTCCATGTCCTCCAACTCTCTTCACTGCGACATCTAAAAATAGCACAGCCAGAACTATTCCCTAAGTTTTCCCAGCCAAACCAAGACCATGTCAAAGCCTGGAACCTCAACCCACCATCCTGACTATTTGTAGCAGGCTCTGTTTGAACAGCAGGCTGCTTGTATCCCAACCTACTCCAGGCAAAAGGCTAAGCAAACAGATGGGGCTGTGATGCGCCCTGAAATTCCACTCGCTGCAAGCTCTGGCACATGGTCAAGTGGAGCATGAGATCCAGCCTCATGGACTCTCCAGAAGAAATGCCTTATGTTCAAAACTGGGAGTTATTTACAGAAGCTTCTTGGCTGCTCTTATGCTGGAAACTTTCCATCATTAGTTGCCTAAGTAGCTCCTGCCTCTTAATATATTCCTCATGCTGTAGGAAGCACAGGGACAGCTCAGAAATCATTGCCTGCAGCTGTGTCAGGTTAGTTTCAGAACATATGACCCAGTCAAGGCCCAAACCATGCAACTGTCTACTATTTTTTTTTTTTTTAGGGTTCAACCCTTTTTTGTTATTCCAGGAATGACATTAAAATTGCTGTAAAATGATCATGGTGATTTATTCACTTTGGGGACTGTAATGGCCCTCGATTATGTCCAACAGTGACTTGTATAGAAGCAGTGCTGAGGTTTTCTTCTGTGCCTCAGTTGCTATTCTTTTCTTTTTTTGACCAGTGAATGGGATTTAATCATATAATGGTAAGTTTGGAAGGGCCCTCAAGGATCATCTAGTTCCAACCCCCTGGGACACCTCCCACTAGCACAGGTCACTCAAGGCCTCGTCCAACCTGGCCTTGAACCCCTCCAGGGAGGGAGCAACCACACCCTCCCGGGCCAACCTGTGCCAGTGTCTCACCACCCTCACTGGAAAGAGCTTTCTCCTGACATCCAGTCTAAATCTTCCCTCTGCCAGTTCAAACCCATTGCCCCTTGTCCTGTCATTGCAAGACCTTGTCAATAGTCCCTCCCCAGCCTTCCTGGAGCCCCCTTCAGATCCTGGAAGGCCACTCCAAGGTCTCCTGGAAGCCTTCTCTTCTCCAGGCTGCAGAGCCCCAACTCTCTCAGCCTGTCCTCATAGCAGAGCTGCTGCAGCCCTCTCAGCATCTTGGTGGCCTCCTCTGGATCTGCTCCAACAGTTCCATGTCCTTCCTGTGCTGGGGGCTCCAGAACTGCACACAGGACTGCAGGTGGGGGCTGAGGAGAGCAGAGCAAAGGGGCAGAATCCCCTCCCTTGCCCTGGCCACGCTTCTCTTGCTGCAGCCCAGGACTCACTTGGCTGTCTGGGCTGATGTAATAGTGGGGTTTTATTCAGGTATTTCACAGTTATTGCAGGACCTACTTCTTTTTTTCTATGCCTGCCTTAAAAATGAAGACAGCTCTCTCATTGTGCCTCTTCCAGTATTTTCTTCCTGGACCACTGTGCCAGCCTTAACACTTCACTCCTGCTCATACACTAACTGTGGAGCATTTTCCCATATAGAATCACAGAATTAACCAGGTTGGGAAGGACCTTTGAGATCATCCAGTCCAACCTATCAACTAACACCTTTTAATGAACTAACTCATGGCACAAAGTGCCTCATGCAGCCTCCTCTTAAACACCTCCAGGGATGGGGACTCCACCACTCCCTGGGCAGCCCATTCCAATGCCAATCACTCTTGCTGGGAAGTTCTTCCCAACATCCAGCCTGAACCTGCCCTGGCACAGCTGACTGTGACTTTGCCCTCCTGAGCCCTGGGAACTCCAGAGAAGCAGAAGACTCAGCCCCACTGGACAATTTCTCCCTGTGTTGCATCACCCTCTTTGTGATTTCTTTACCTGATGCCCAACTTGACAAGTTCAGCCTGCAGTTTGTGGCCATTGCCTCCTGGATCATCAGACACTATGGAGAGTCTCATTTCAGTCTTTTCAGCTACTCTTCAAGCCCCTTTCAGGCAGCTGTAGGCTGCTCTGTTCTTCATAGAATCACAGAATTAACCAGGTTGGAAAAGACCTCTAAGATCATCCAGTCCAACCTATCACCTAACCCCTTCTAATTAACTAACCCATGGCACTAAGTGCCTCATCCAGCCTCCTCTTAAACACCTTTAAGGGTGTTGACTCCATCACCTCCCTGGGCAGCCCATTCCAATGCCAATCACTGTTTCCATGAAGAACTTCCTCCTAACATCCAGCCTGAATCTGCCCTGGCACAACTTGAGACTCCTTCTGTCCCTGGGTGCCTGGCAGCAGAGCCCAACCCTACCTGGCTACAACCTCCCTTCAGGTAGCTGCAGAGAGCAATGAGGTCTGCCCTGAGCCTCCTCTTGTGCAGGCTGCACACCCCCAGCTCCCTCAGCCTCTCCTCACAGGGCTGTGCTCCAGACCCCTCCCCAGCCTTGCTGCCTTTCTCTGGACACCTTCCAGCACCTCAACATCCCTCTTGAACTGAGGGGCCCAGAACTGGACACAGCACTCAAGGTGTGGCCTGAGCAGTGCTGAGCACAGGGGCAGAATGACTTCCCTGCTCCTGCTGGCCACACTGCTCCTGATAAGCTGTCATTTTCTTCTCACTAAATGCCTGTTACAAAGTGACTTTTCACTTCTGCTTCACAATAAGCATTGTTATGTTGCAGTCTGTTTGCCCTTTGCTGTGATTTCCCCAACGTGGGCAGCTTCTCTTCTGCTTTTCCTAGAGCGAAGCGATACAGTAAGAGGGATAGATCCAAACTGGTAGAGGTGGCACTTCACTAAGATTCCATTCCATGTGAATTTGGAGCACATCACTGTGTTCTTTGGAGCCAATATTGTGTATTTTCCTCTTTTTCTATGCTGTCAAAAGAAAAATACGTAGGCTTTGTATCTGAAGAGTACAGTCGTGGATTCTTTTATGCAGGTTGACCATTCTTAGACTCCTTGAGCATGCATGAAAGTACATTATTTCTTAATCACTACCAGAGATGGGTGGCTCCAGGGAAGCTTCTCTTTGAAGCTGTTATTATGTTGTCTGCTTCCTTTCAGGATAAGCAAAGGAAAAATTGAATGTCCCTTTGTTTAGCTAGAACAAGGTAGGAAACACTGGCGTCAGTGTGAATAACAAATCACACTGCTTGCACTAAGGTGCAGGAAACCTGACTGGGCTCCCCAGTTCCAGAGGGACAGGGACCTGCTGGAGACAGTCCAAGGGAGGGCTACAAGGATGCTGAAGGCACTGCAGCACTGCCTGAGGAGGAGAGGCTGAGAGCCCTGGGGCTGCTTAGTCTGCAGAGGAGAAGGCTGNTCCCACTAGGACAGGTCACTCAAGGCCTCATCCAACCTGGTCTTGAACACCTCCAGGGAGGCTGTGGAGCACAGAATCACCCAATGTGATCAAAGATCACATTGGTTGCCCTGGGCAACCTGTGCCAGTGTCTCACCATCCTTACTGCAGACAACTTCCTCCTAACATCCAGTTTCAATCTCCCCTCTGCCAGTTCAAACCCATTCCTTCTCATCCTGTCATTACTAGACCTTGTCAATAGTCCCTCCCCAGCCTTCCTGTAGGCCCCTTCAGATCCTGGAAGGCTACTCTAAGGTCTCCTGGAAGCCTTCTCTTCTCCCACTAGTACAGATATCCCCAGGCATCCTCTCCAACCCCAACCACTGGAGGTTACATGAAATAATATAAACATGTTTTTCAAAGTGTAAAGGTTCTTAACAAGTTAAACTGGAGAGAGGACAAAAGCTGTGCATGTGAAAGAGAAAAGCTGTGTTTCAAGATCAGACTTAATAATGGAAAAAAGCAGGAGGGAGGTGCAAATATTCAGGCAAAATCTTCCAAGCATCAGGTTTTGTGGGAAAGGCTCTGTATGAGAAGTAGCAGTAATACAAATACTTATTTTCACAGTCTGTTTTGTCCAGGGCCTGAAAAGAGAGTTAGACCATAGTGCTCTGCTTCAGAATTTTCCCCATCCAAAGACAAATTGTATCAGGTCTCCAGATTGTCTCAGCCCAACACCACAGACTGTGCCCTTTTTGCCTCTGGGCATATCTAGGCACATCTGGAGTCCTGTGTGCAGTTCTGGGGCCCTCAGCACAGGAAGGACATGGAAGTGTTGGAACCAGTCCAGAGGAGGCCACCAAGATGCTGAGAGGGCTGCAGCAGCTCTGCTGTGAGAACAGACTGAGAGAGTTGGGGCTCTGCAGCCTGGAGAAGAGAAGGTTTCCAGGAGACCTTGGAGTGGCCTTCCAGGATCTGAAGTGGGCTACAGGAAGGCTGGGGAGGGACTATTGACAAGGGCTTGTAATGGCAGGACAAGGGGCAATGGGTTTGAAGTGACAGAAGGGAGATTGAAATTGGATGTTAGGAGGAAGTTGTTTGCAGTGAGGGTGGTGAGACACTGGCACAGGTTGCCCAGGGAGGTTGTGGAGCACAGAATCACCCAATGTGATCAGATCACCTTGGACGGTTCTGTGCTCCACAACCTCCCTGTAGGTGTGCAAGGCCAGGTTGGACAAGGCCTGGAGTGACCTGTGCTAGTGGGAGGGGTCTCTGCCTCTGGCAGGGGGTTGGATCTAGATGATCTTTGAGGTCCCTCCCAACCTTACCATTCTATGGTTCTATGATTCTATATCCTGCTTAGAGTAAGGTAAGACCACTGCCATGCAACCTGCTGGAGACTTTTTACCACCCTGCTCAAACAGCAGAACAAATTTCCCTGGCTGGAGCCAGTGAGTACCTGTACTATTGTTAGCTCAGCAGGTTGGCATCAAATCAGAGTCAGAATGGGCCACACTTTTTGTCCTCTATTTAAAAAAAAGAAAAAGAAAAATCAGAGGAAGAGTTATTATAAATAAAGCCTTGCCTGCAGGCTTCCTTTTCCAATTTGTTTGTGCAGTGTCAGGGAAATCCTTCCTTATAAAGATGATTTTCCTTTCAGGAAGCTATAAAACATTTCAGTTTGCCAAAAGTTTTGCTTTGCTGAAAACAACACATCAGAGCTTAGGGAATTTATTTCTTTTACAAACGTGGTGTTGACAGGGAGGAACAAAAAAATGGCAAAAAATAAAGAGAGCAAAACCAGAAGATATAGGAGGGAGGGAAATAAATCTGTGAGGACCTATAGCCACTTGCTACTGATTTCAGCTTCATTCTGCCTCCCCTCTGCTTTTAAATATTTGTCTTATTCCATTGAAACCTCTTTAAATCCTTCTTCTGCCACCTTCACCTGGGTGCACTTCATTGTTACCAAACCATTAGGCCCATCTTGTGCTGCTTGAGTGCATCTGGGTGGACTTGGTTGTGGTCTTGCTCTTTGGGAGATGTGGTGAATCTGGGATTTACCTCCAGAGAATAAATTCACAGAATCACAGAATTAACCAGGTTGGAAAAGACCTTCAAGATCATTGAGCCCAACCTACCACCTAACACCTTCTGATTGACTAACCCATGGCACTAAGTGCCTCATGCAGCCTCCTTTTAACCACCTCCAGGGATGAGGACTCCACCACTCCCCCGGCAGCCCATTCCAATGCCAATCACTCTTCTTCCTAACATCCAGCCTGAACCTGCCCTGGCACAGCTTGAGGCTGTGTCCTCTTGTTCTGTCCCTGGGTGCCTGGGAAAATTCCCACACCACTTAGAATTTGGGAGGCAAATGAAATTGTTGTTTCCAAAAGTAGGCTTAATCTAAAAGGTAATAAAGATATACAAGCACATGTGTACATATAGAACTGAACAGCAGCCCAGCTACACCCTGGGCACCCCCCCAGAAGAGAGCCCAGGGGCTGTTACCAGCTAACACAGTATTGTCTCTCTCTTCTCACCACTAACCCAAACAGGGATTGGCACAGAGGAGTAAAGCAAAGCTCAGAGAGAGGCAAAGGAGGAAAAGAGGAGACAGAGAGACAGAAGATTCTGAACTCCAAATTGCATAAAATTTTCTTAGACCAATGGAATGGGATAAAAACTTCTTCTCCCCTTGGACTGGGCTCTGGTGAGGCCACAGTTCAAGTGTTGTGTTCAATTTTGGGCAGTGCAATACAAGAGAGATGTGGAGGTGCTGGAGCCAGTGCAGAGAAGGGCAAGGGGTGTGAAGGGGTCTGGAGAAAAAATCTGATGAGGAGTGACTGAGGGAGTTGGGGATGGTTAGTGTGAAACAGAGGAGGCTGAGGGCAGAGCTCATTGCTGTCTACAGCTACCTGAAGGGACACTGTGGAGAGGCTGCTGCTGGGCTCTGCTCACAGGGAATTGGAGACAGAACAAGGGGGAATGGCCTCAAGCTGAGACTGGGGAGGTTTAGATTGGACATTAGGAAAAAGTTTTTCCTGGAGAGAGTGGTCAGGGACTGGAATGAGCTGCCCAGGGAGGTGGTGGAGTCACCCAGCCCGGATGCGTATAAGGGTTGCTTGTATATGGTGCTTGGGGCTATGGTTTAGGTGAATCTTGCAGAGCAGGGTTCTAGGTTGGACTTGGTGATGCTGAGGGGCTGTGCCAGCCTGGGTGTGTCTGTGATCTCTTATGTTTTGTTCAGCCCCTTTGAGAGCAGAGTCCATCCCCCTGGACTGTGAATTCTCCAGAAATCTAGTCCTAAACTGTAACAGGAGGGAAGTTTGGCAGGGAGAGTAGGTTTGAGAATTGGCTTATGACCAGTTGGAGCACTCACACAGAATCACACAGCAACACCCAGGCTTAAACACAGCCAGGCTGGGTGACTCTACCACCTCCCTGGGCAGCTCATTCNTAAAGCATCTCTGGCTTTAAGTGAGAACAGTATCTAGAGATTAAAGTGCTCCACTCAGGAAAAGAAACAATGCAGTGCAACTGAAGCTGCACACTAAGCACTTCATCTGTCTGTCTCTCTGTAGCAATCAGTATTTACAGTGATTCATGCAGTGCCTGCTACCTGAGCAATCCACAGACTGCAATGTGTTCACAGAGAACACTCAAACCACTTTGGATAGCAAATGAATGAACAAATAACTGCTTGCAAAATGGAAGCTTGTTATTCATATGTGCACAGTGAGTGAAACTGGCCAAAAAAACCCTGCAGAATCACAGAAACATTCATGTTGGCAAAGCCCCTCAGCATCACCAAGTCCAACCTAGAACCCTACTCTACAAGATTCACCTTAAACCATAGCCCCAAGCACCACAGCCAAACCACCCTTAAACACAGCCAGGCTGGGTGACTCCACCACCTCCCTGGGCAGCTCCTTCCAGTCCCTGACCACTCTTGCTGAGAAAGAATTCTTCCTCATGTCCAGTCTAAACCTGCCCTGCTGCAGCTTGAGGCCATTCCCCCTTGTTCTGTCTCCAATTCCCTGTGAGCAGAGCCCAGCAGCAGCCTCTCCACAATGTCCCTTCAGGTAGCTGTAGACAGCAATGAGCTCTGCCCTCAGCCTCCTCTGTTTCACACTAACCATCCTCAACTCATTCAATCTCTCCTCATCAGATTTATTCTCCAGGCTCTCCCCCAGCTTCCTTGCCCTCCTCCGGACCTGCTCCAGCACCTCCACATCTCTCTTGTATTGAGTTGCCCAAAACTGAACACAACACTCATGGTGTAACCTCACCAGAGCTGAGTCCAAGGGGACAATCCCCTCCCTGCTCCTTCCTTTCCATAAAGGCTGTTGTTCTTAGAGAATCAAGTTCAAGAAGGCCAGTGCAAGAGCTCAGTGTATCAGTGTTTATTTCAGACTTTTTTTCCCACTTCCAAGTATGTAGGGGCCAAAAAAAGTACCAACTTTGTTGTTTGTGGCTTTTATTGTTTTTTAAACCCTGTCATTTCAGTTGTGTGATCCAGGAATGTGTGGTTTGGCATTGCAAACATTCTGCAGTTGAAATGTTACTTAGGAAAGACTTGGAAACACCTCAGAAATATTAAATCAAAATAATCAAATGATAATACCTTTTCTTTATCCTTTGTTTTCCCCTTTGATTTGTCAGTTAACAAAGGCTTTTAAGATGTAATGTGCTGAGCTCTGTAGTACTCCAGCAACTCAGATCCTTCTTAAGATGTACAGTGTTTGCTCTTCTGAGTGCTCAGGTTCTCTGCTGAAGGAAAAGAGCCCTGGAGAATGTAATGTGGAGGAAGCAGTGAGCAAGCTGGAGGGAGGATGTTTGGCTTTTTATGAAGTGTGCTTCCATTGGCTGCAAGCTGGCAGAAATGGTGATACTGAAGGCAGTCCTGTCACAAGTGTTGGGGATCTTGACAAAAATCAGTTTTCCTCAAAATGGCTTTTAAGCCATTGTTAAAGTTTAGGGCTAGAGTCCTGAATTGTAAAGAAAAGCTTCCTAGGGGATTCAGAGAGTCCAGGGGGATGGACTCTACTCTCCAAGAGGCTGAACAAAACATAAGAGAGATGTTTATCCTGTTCCATTGGTGTACAAAAGTCCATGTAATTTGAAGCACAGCTTGTTCTGGGCTCTCTTCTTGCTTCCTTTTCTCCCCTCTCTCCTTCTGGCCTTGCCTGCCTGTCCTCCTTGAAGTTGTTTGGGTTATTGGCAAGGACTCTGGCTGGGAGCAGGGGGAGGTAATACTGTGTTAGCTGGCAACAGCCCTGGGCTTTGTCTAAGGGGGTGTCCAAAAGGCTGTCCAGAGAATGATAGAATCATAGAATGGTAAGGTTGGAAGGGACNCTGCCTATGGCAGGGGTTTGGAACTAGATGATCTTTGAGGTCCCTTCCAACCTTATCTTCTATGATTCTATCATTCTATGCTTGTTAACTTTCTCAGGTAAGACTGAGACAAAAAAGCTCCTTTATTTTTTAAGACAAAGAAAAAGCTCCAAATTTTAAGCTCGTGAGGGGGCAAGGGTTGTACTGTTACAGAAAATCTTCCTCCCCCACACCTGCAGCAGTGGTTCCTTTTTGTCCTGCTGAGGAAGTCGTCATTGTAAGGACAGAAGAAACTGCTGGGGTCTTATGCTAGGGCTTGTTAGGAACAGAGACTATGTAGGGCTTCTCCCTGTGTTATCATACAATGGTAAGGTTGGAAGGGACCTCAAGGATCATCCAGTTCCAACCCCCTGCCATAGGCAGGGACACCTCCCACTAGTACAGGTCACTCAAGGCCTCATCCAACCTGGCCTTGAACACCTCCAGGGAGGGAGCAGCCACAACCTCCCTGGGCAACCTGTGCCAGTGTCTCACCACCCTCACTGCAAACAACATCCACTTTTAGTCTCCCTTCTGCCACTTCAAACCCATTGCCCCTTGTCCTGGCATTGCAAGCCCTTGTCAATAGTCCCTTCCCAGCCCTCCTGGAGCCCCCTTCAGATCCTGGAAGACTACTCTAAGGTCTCCTGGAAGCCTTCTCTTCTCCAGGCTGCAGAACCCCAACCCTCTCAGCCTGTCCTCACAGCAGAGCCTCTGCAGCCCTCTCAGCATCTTCATGGCCTCCTCTGGACCTGCTCCAACAGTTCCATGTCATTGTGTTAGAAACCTCTGCTTTATTTCTTTCTGATTTCATTGCCAGCCAGCTGAATGAGCAAAGGTTTTAATTCAACCTTCCCCAGCACTACAGGGAGACTGTTCAGTGTCCCTAAGTGGAAAAAAAGATTTCCTGTCATAATTTTTACAGTATTAGATGCATTATTTACTTTGAAAGCTTTTCAATGGCTCTCAAGAGAAAATACCATCTTTAAAGTGCAAACAAAGGTGATTGTGGTGTCCCAGCCATCATGTGTATAATGCTCTTTGATCCCAGATCAGGGTCTTAATTTTTGTCATCTTTATTCCTATGAATGCAATTAAATGTGAAAACAGTAACAGTTTTGCATATATTAATTCATATCCCATTGCATAGGCTAAAGGAAATCTTTGCAAGGGGAGGAGGGGAAAAGTTGCAGAAGTTCAAAAGACACTGAGTGAGGGCCGAGTGATCCTGCACATGGATACTTGCCCTCGTGGTTCACAAGACTGGCACAGGGGTAGAAAACTGGGAAGGGTCTGTGTGTGTGTCCTGTTGGGTTGCTTTCAGCCTCACTGCTGCTGGCTGCTCAGAATGGGTGAACAAACCTTTGGACTGAAGGAAGCTAACAGCACAGGATCCAAAAGAGCTCTTTCATTCTTAGTGTTTATAATAGTTACTTCTTCTTCTTCTTCTTTCTTCTCTGTTCTTTCTTATTCTTTTTTCCCTCTTCTTCTTTCTTCTCTCTTATTCCTTCTTATTTCTTCTCTCTTCTTTCTTCTCTCTTCTACTTCTCTCTTCTTCTTCTTCTTTCTTCTTTTATTCTTTTCTTCTTTTCTTCTTCCTTTTGCTTTTCTTCTTTTTTTTCTTCTTTCTTTTTCTTCTCTCTTTTTCTTCTTTCTTCTTCCTTATTCCTCTTTCTTCTTCCTTCTTTCTTATTCTTTCTTCTTTCTTCTTCCTTCTTCTTCCTTATTCTTCTTTCTTTCCTCTTCCTTCTCTCTTCTTTCTTTCTTTCTTTCTTTTTCTTCTTTCTTCTTCCTTCTTTCTTCTTTCTAGTTTCTTTTTCTTTCTTCTTTCTTCTTCCTTATTCTTCCTTCTTCTTCTTTTCTTTCTTTCTTCCTTCTTCTTCCTTCTTCTTCCTTATTCTTTCTTTCCTCTTCCTTCTCTCTTCTTTCTTTCTTTCTTTCTTTTTCTTCTTTCTTCTTCCTTCTTTCTTTCTTCTTTCTAGTTTCTTTTTCTTTCTTCTTTCTTCTTCCTTATTCTTCCTTCTTCTTCTTTTCTTTCTTTCTTCTTTCTTTTTTCTTATTCTTCTTTCTTCTTCCTTCTTTCTTCTTTCTTTCATTCTTTCTTCTTTCTTCTTTCTTCCTTATTCTTCTTTCTTCCTTCTTTCTTTCTTATTTCTTCTTTCTTCTACTTTCTACTTTCTTCTTTCTTCTTCTTTCTTCTTTCTTGTTCATTATTATTATTATTATTATTATTATTATTATATATCAAGAATGGCACAATATTTCAACATGAAAGGTATTTTGGACAAGAGATGTTACCTATACAACTGTTTTCCTGTTTGGTTGATTTGCAAGCCTGGACAGAATTGAGTCTACTTACCCTTTGAGTAGTTACATATGAATTATTCCCTTTCAGTGTTAATAATGATTGGTATTTAAAAGAATCCACAAAACTATCTCTGATTTTTGTTTGGTTTTTCTTTTTTACAGTCCTTAAATGCTGTTGCTGTTCCTGCTGTTCCTGAGCTGCCACTCTTCTACACTCCCATTGATTTAGTAGACATCAGTGTAGAAATGGTTGGCCTGAAGTTTCCAAACCCTTTTGGCCTCGCCAGTGCAACCCCTGCCACCAGTTCTTCAATGATTCGAAGAGCTTTTGAAGCTGGATGGGGCTTTGCTGTCACTAAAACATTCTCCCTGGATAAGGTGAGGAAACATTTTAAGATACATTTTCCATGCAACCATTTCTTTGTAACTTTGAAAAAGCTGAATCCTTTGGGAATGGCACTGTTAAATCTAGCAGGTAAGGGTATGGTACTTGGTGTAGGTCAGCCAGTCTGGGAGGTTCCAGCTGTGCAGGTAACATAATTTCTGCTGGTTTAGAGTCTTCCCTCTTATTCCACAAGCTTTTGAGATTAGGCAACCAGTAAAGGCAGTTGTCCTTCTTAAAAATACTGCAGTGAAGGGCCACAAGGATGCTCAGAGGGCTGGAGCTGTTCTGCTATGAGGACAGGCAGAGTTGAGGTTGCTCAGTCTGCAGAAGAGAAGGCTCCAAGGAGACCTTCTTGTGGCCTTTCAGTATCTGAAGGGGGTTACAAGAAAGCTGGGGAGGGACTTTTTAGGTTGTCAGGTAGTGATAGGACTGGGGGGAATGGATCCAAGCTAGAGGAGGGCAGGTGGAGATTAGAGGTAAGGAAGAAGTTCTTCAGTGTGAGGATGCTGAGACAGTGGCAGAGGCTGCCCAGGGAGGTGGGGGAAGCCTCATCCCTGGGGGTTTTTAAGGCCAGGCTGGATGTGTCTGTGGGCAACCTGATGTAGTCTGAGGTGTCCCTGCCCATGGCAGGGGGGTTGGAACTGGATGCTCCTTGTGGTCCCTTCCCACCCTGACTGATTCTCTGATTATATGGCAATGGAGTTTCTGTTCTGTTCTCTGCTAGGGGGTGTGTGTGTGTGGGAGGGTGGTGTTCAGCTGACACATGGCACCAGGCAAGGGGCAGAGCTGCACTGCTTGGGCAGTGGACATGAGGGAAATGTCCATCAGGATCTCGTTCCACCGGGTGGGTCGAGCTGCTGGGGTTGTTCTGTTTGTCTTATTCTCTTACACATCCTTAGGTAAATCCTGGGAGTAACCTCTCCCAGAATGAGACTGGGGGACCAGTGCTGGGGGCACTGGAGCAGGGAGGTTGTGG
>WBNM01038609.1:0-30603 GCA_013399055.1 Ramphastos sulfuratus
GCAAAACAACTCTGTGATTCCATGCTGCTCAAAGGCTGCACATTCACCCTGCAGTTCCTGATGCGAGAGTGTCTCCCTCTTTCCTCTCCAGGCTTCAGCAGATGGCCCGACGTGGTGCTGGTGGCTCATCTCCATCCTGCCCCTTGACCCGTCCTACCAGCTGAACCTCTTCTCCACCACGTCCCTCCGCGCCCGCCTCATGCAGCTGCAGCGCATCCTCACTGCCCTGCTGCAGCATCCCCCTGCCAGGCACCCCCTGCCCGAGCACAGCTCTCAGGGGCGTGTCTGAGCGCCCCCAGCCCCTGCCCTCTCTGCAGGGCAGGCCTCACCCCCTTTTGTGTCTCTGTGTGTTGCTTCATGGTTTTGCATATGGTTTGAGCCGCCCCCGAAAGCAGCCTCAGTGATGAGCTGAGCACCTTCTGCCTGGCTTGCTGGGGCTGATGCCAGACCAGCAATGGCACTACACCTTCCATGCTGCCTCTGGAAGCTGCTTGGTCACATGGTTATGCTGTGCCATCAGAGCGGGGACTGGGATGGAAAACTGGGCTGTGTCTTGGGAACCAAAGTTACCTGCTGATCTGTTTTGGTGCTAATGAGCACTGTCTTTAGGGCACAGGACCGAGTGCCAGAATCACCTCTTCCTCTTCAAAGGGCACCATAAGGTTTTTGGTAGGTGGTCCTGCTCTGAGCAGCACATTTTCACGCTTGGGAGAGGTAGTCTGAGAGGCAGAGAGGTTCCAATGGGTTTCTCCCAGCCTTAGGAACTGACAACTCTTCCTTCACTTCTGAGTTTGACTTGATTTCTATTTGAATGAAGAGAAAGGTTAATTTAAGCAGTCTGATACCCATGGTCCTGCTTCTAACCACCTCCATGGCCACAAAGCTGTGGAAGTGCCTGGGTCTGAGCATTCCCTTCCCACCTCCCTGGTGCTCTGCCATGTTTGCTGTGCTGAGCACATCAGCTACTTTCCTGCACCAGAGCCATGCTGGAGGCTGCCGGTGACTTCCCAATTGGTGACTTCCCTGCCATGAAGTGCCGTGGGAAGGGGGGGATTTGGCAGTGTTGGAGCTTTTTCCCCCCACCAAAGGCTGCTCTTCCCAAGCCTGGCTGGGTTCATGTTGGACCTGGAGGCTCGAAGGAGCTGATGGCATGAGAGAGTTCAGCCTGGAAGTGGCTTTGTGAGAATTGCCACTCCTTAACAGTGCAATTTTCCCATACTTGTTGTTTCTTGTGAACTTTCTGCCTTCTCGGGAGAAAATGGGAGTCTGAGCTGAGGCTGGATCCTTGCACTTGGAATCCAGAAGGGTTCAGGACCCCCTAAAAGAGCACAGAATCATGTCAAAAGGGAGCTGAACCTCCAGAGAGCCAGGGAGGAGGCAGGTCTGGTGACCAAGGCTGTGAGCCCCATGTCATGGGAGCAAGTGCCTGTCTACAAGTGCCTGTCTGCTGCCTGTCTCTAGACCCAGGGAAAAGAGTATCCCCCTGGACAGCCCAGATTGTCTGCCATGGGAATGCTGGAGGTTTAGGATCATCCATAACCTCAGTGGCTTTGGGTTGAAGTTCAGGAGTGATACACACTTAGTGAGTTGTTGGATTAACATTGTTTCCAGAATTTTATCCTTGCTTTTCCCAAAGGCTCCACACCCCATCTGGGAGCTCAGTGGGCTCTTGGATGTGTGTGTGTGAGAACGAATCAGGCTGGAGCTGCTTCCTGCTGGGCTGAGGCCAGGACAGGAGGCTCTGGACCCAGCTTCAGAGGGGTCTCTGCCCAGGGACTCCATCTTTGCTTATACTGCTCTCTCCAGGAGCAAGAGGTCTTAGTCCTTCCTCCAGCAAAGTGCCTCCCCGGAGACAGTCAGGGTGAGCTGAGGGCTTGCTCCGCAGGAACCACAGCGCAGAACAGCTGAGGACAGCTCCAAGCCAGATTTGCTCCTCTACTTTTGAGCCACATCCTCTCCCACTGGTGCTCTCTCTGCTCTCCATGACTCCCCAGGGGGCTATATCCCCAGGATACTGGACTGAGCTGGGCAGGGGCACATGTTGGAAAGGCACCTTGCAACCCTGAGCTGGATGTGTGCTAGTGGTGGGATGCCACTGAAGTTTGGAAAGTGCCTTTTTTTTTTGCCACAGCATCAATGTGAACTCATCCAGTGATCCCCCACTCCTACCCTCAGCCACTCAACTACCCCCTGAGTTGCCACTTCTCCAGGTATGGGAACTCCCTGGGCCATTGCAAGGGGGTGTCGTGGGGTGATGCAGGAGAGAAACTTGGATCTGCACCATGCCCATGCTTGAGGAGAGCCAGAGACCAGAGCTACATCTGCCTGGCTGCTTTGGAAAGGGTCTTGTGCAAATGGCTCCAGGTTGCTTGGAGTGCCTTTGGGGTTTGCATTTGTACCTTTGCCCTTCAAATTAAATTTTCTTTCTGATCATTGGAAACACAGACTGTTGTTTTTGTTTTGTTGCTGGTGTTCAGCTTTTATCTGCGCAGTTCTTGGACATCACCAGGGTGCTTTGGGGGACACATGGAGGGGTGGCACCCTGGCTTTCAGACAGCAAGTTAGACACAGTGAACAGTCCAGCAGAGGTAGATGGCAACAGAGGAAAGAAAAAGGTGGGTTTGCTTGCAGAAGGTAAGCATGAGAAACAAGACAAGAGGGAAGGATGTGAACTAGGAGAGAGATGGGAGAGATACTTAACTGGTGTGGGGTGACCCTGGAGGGCGTCTGTGGAGAGCATCTGTCCCTGTTGCCTGTTTGCAGCCATGGGCAGAGAGGGCTGTGAGCAGTGAGCAGGTTTGCTTTTGGCAGCTGGCATTAGGCATGAGTGACAATCCAGGGAGACACACACACACAGGGTCTGAAATGAGAGCATGGCCCTGAAGGGAGAGGGGATGGTCTTCAGCCTGCCAGGGCAGCTCCCACCTCACTTCTCCCTTCTACCTCCCAAATGTACCATCCAAAAACAAGGGCAAGAAGGGAACTTTGCCCAGAGCTGCTTTGCAAACTGCCAGGGAACTTGAAACAGTTGTAGAAGAGAGGGAGAGGGCTCAAGTGGTCTGACATGGTGGATAAACCTGTAAAGCTCCCATGCTTCTGTGCAAAGTCTCTGCCTGCCTGGCTCCGTGGGGAACTGCATGCTGAGTTTCACCCCCAGCAGTTCTGCACACAACCAGCTGTGCCCTGGTGAAAGCCCAGCTGTGTTGTGGCTGATGCCAGCCTCTTTGGTGGCTCTGGCAGCTCAGACCTTGTGTCTGTCGCATGTGTCTGTGCATCCAGGAGTCTGGAGCCGGCACCAACCCGTTTGTCGTGTTGCCCTGCTCCCACTAGGTGTCAGGAAGAGGCTGAGTGCGGGAGGCAAGCAAGGCGGAGGGATGCAGCATCCAGAGCTTTGGCCATGCCTTTCTCACCCGCAGCCCTACCCAGGTTGCGGTTGGGCTGCCCTGAGCTCTCCATCAGCACTAAGTGGAGCCGGGGGGGACGGGTGCAGTGCAGCACTTGAGGACCCCTCCTCTTTTCTAGGTACACAAGGCTTGTCCTGGCAGATTTTCTCCACTCCAGCCAGCAAGGTCTTGTTTGCCCTCTTGTGACTGAAGCAGGGGACTGGGGCAGTTATGGGATGACCTTCCTCAGGCCACCCTGCTAGGCATGGCCTCAGTTCAAAGGTGGGAGATGAAGCAACCCCTTGTTCCAGCACGCAGCTGGGACCGAATAGCATCCATGATCCCATGAGAAGGCAGCCCCAGCATCTCACAGCCCCACTGGGTGCCAGGTTGTTTCACTGAGCAGTGGGCATCTGGCTGGAGGCAGCTGTGGAAAGACTCAGCAAATTGCATGCTGCCACCTTCCCAACCCTGCCCCAAGTGCCTACCTGTGTGGGGGTCCCAGCATCCTCTCCATCAGGTGGGATTGTGAGGAGAATGCTGGGCTTATTATTGACTTTCCCCAAACCACTCTCTCCTCAGATGCCCTACTCTTCAGGATCTTCTTTTGGGCAGCTTTCAGACCAAGGGTGCCCTATGGCTTTACTCTATGTCCTACAAGGACTTAGGGCAGCCAGGAGCACCTCCTTCTTCAGCTCAGAGGGCTCCTATTTCACCTTGCCCTCTATGACTAGCCCATGGAGAGGCCAGACCTGGTCCTGCCTGGCATGGCTGGGGCTGGCAGCTATGGGCACCTCCAGCCTTTTTGCCCCAGGCTCAGTGGTAACACACCTGGCACCTTCACTCCAAAATCAGCAACCAAAGCCATGGGGAGATGGATTTATCCTTGCATGGGCTCCTTGGAGACACTCAGGGTTCAATGGGAGACAATTTGCCTGGCCCTGCAGCACAAGAGCTCCTCACCACCTACACCAACATCCTTTGTTCTCCTCTGCCCTATTTCCTCACTGCATTTTTCCATCTCCATGTGCACTCCTCCTCTGTGCATCCCAACAACTAGCAACGATTTCTGCCCTTCGTATGACACTTATCATTGGAGCTTTTCATATGGATGTCTCTACCCTTCTCTGGATTTTACAGGCATGAATCTGGGATGGGAAGAGGCAAATTGTTGCCCTGGATCACCGAACAAGGTGCCTGATAGCCATGGGACCACTCTCCAAGTGGCTCCCTTTTCTCACCACATCCAACCCTCCCCTCTGTGGATGCTGGGACTTACCCTGCACCTGGATTTTATATCCCCAGGGAAGTATAAGCCAGAACTAGCATCAACCTTGCTCCCACCATCCCAAAAAGCACCCTGCAGCTCACCCCAACCTCCTCTCCAACAGCACCATTTCCTCCCTTCCCATTCAGAACCTTCAACTTGAGACATCAGTGACAACTTCCCTCACCTAATAGTGTGGGCAAGCAATTAGCTAAAGAGGCAAGTAATTAATACAGCAGGTGTCTGGGTGCACCTCACCTTTCTTTAGCAAAGGGTGCATTTCCAAACTATTTAGACCAGTTGGTACTTGAGATAGTGGAAAATCAACATTAGATTGTTGGAGCTAAGATCTTCTTTAGCAAGGCCGTGCTCACAGTGTTAAGGTTAAGGAACGTGGGAAGAAAAGGGAGAAACTCAGTACCTAATTTGTTTCCATCCTTTAACAATACCACTTGGTGCAATGAAAGATGGAATCATATTGCTCCTGCTTTTAAGAAACAATAAAGGAAAGCAATGAAGAGAGATGTGCCATCTCTTGTCAAGAAAAATCCCCCATGGGATGTTTTCAAAGACAGAAAATGACGAGTGATGAAAAAAGTGACTCAAAGCCACCGCTGGAGCAGTTGGAGTGAGATGTACCCTGTCCTTCTGAAGAAATGGCCCCATGGCTTCCTCCAGCCAGGCTGTGCCTGGTTTGAAATCGGTGCTGCTGAGCAGTGTGACTGCAGACAGGTGCTGGGGGCAACCCTGAGCAGAGAGCAAGCAGTGGCTGGACAAATGCCTTTGCCTCCCATTCAGTGACATAATTGGAGATGTCTCACTGGAACGTCCCCAAGCTGTGCAGCACACAGGAACTGTACAAAGCTAAGCTCTGGTCCAAGCAGGAGCAGGAAACCTTGGAAGATGTATCAGGTGGAGATGTCTCAGAGTGCCCAGGGTCATTGACACTTTCAGTGAACAGGTTTGCTGGGCCAGGCTTTCCCTAAAGGCACAGGTGATCCTGCTCTGGCAGGAGGGTTGGACTAGGTGATCTGTCGAGGTCCCTTCCAGCCCCTGACACTCTGTGATTCTGTGATTTGAAACCCCATTTGGGCCCCTCACACCAGCAATGTTGCCAGCCTGAAGCTGCAGAGCCCTGGATTTGGGACAGCTGCACAGGACTGCCTGCCAGCCTGATTCGGGGTCACCTTTCAGCCCCTCAGGAAGCAGCAGAAGGAGGAATTAATCATCCCCAGTCCTATGGCAGTGACATATCTGAAGGTGAGTATGGGGTGGGAGGCTCAAGAATACCCCCAGCTCTGCCTCGTTTAACCCCTGCCATGGCAGAGTTCTGGTAGGACCATGTCCCTGGACAGCACAATGCAGAGAGCCACCACTGTGTCTCTTGGGGCTTACCAAAGTCTTAATGAACCTAAATTAGCTTCGGCCCAGGTATTTAGGATTGTAATGGAGAGATGTGTACTGCAGCTAATGGGAGTGATGGGTACTGCCCACTTGGTGAGGTCTGCTTTGGCATAGGGCACCACCACCTCAGCAAAGCACTGATGTTCTGTTGGAACATGTGGAGAGAGGGAGGCTTTATAGGGCCATATATATATAGACAGATAGATAGGAGTGTTGGGAGGACAGAGCCAGGCTCTGCTCAGAGACATCCAGTGGCAGGACAAAGGGCAATGGGTGCAAGCTGGATCAGAGGAGGTTCCATGTGAACATAAGGAAAACTTTTTTCTCTGTGAGGGTGGCAGAGCACTGGAACAGGCTTCCCAGAGAGGTTGAGAAGTCTCCTCTGGAGACATTCAAAACACACCTGGATGTGTTCCTATGTGACCCACTCTAGATGACCCTGCTCGGGCAGGGGGGCTGGACTAGATGGTCTTTCAAGGTCCATTCCAGCCTTTAACATTCTGTGATATATCTGTATCTACATCTACATCCACATCCACATCTATATCTATCTATATCTATATCTATATATCTACATATCTGTAACTCTATATCTATATATCTCTATCTACATCTGTATCTATATCTATACCTATATCTATATCTGTCTATATATCTATCTATATTTATATATCTATATATCTATATCTATATCTATATCTATATCTATANACAGTTCCATGTCCTTCCTGTGCTGGGGGCTCCAGAACTGTGCACAGTACTCCAGATGGGTATCTATATATCTACATATCTATAACTCTATATCTATATATCTCTATCTCCATCTACATCTATATCTATACCTATATCTATATCTGTTTATATATCTATATATATATCTATCTATATCTATACATCCACATTCACATCTATCTCTATCTCTATCTCTATCTCTATCTCTATCTCTATCTCTACCTCTATCTCCATCTCCATCTCCAGCTCTAGCTCTACCTATACCTATATCTATATATCTATACCTATACGTATATCTATATCTATATCTATCTATCTATGTATCTATCTATATCTACATCTATATCTACTGTCCCCTTGCCTGAGTCTCTGCCCATAGCCTTGTCCAACCTTGAGCACCCCACTGGTGATTTGAGCTCTCTCTGCCCCATGTCTTCCTACCTGATTTCTCGTTTCACAAAACTCTACCAAGCCCAGGCAAAATATTTACAGGCCTGATTAAACATTGAGGGAATGGGAAACTTGTTTAAAGCGTGGAACTTATATAAATACAGCATTATGAAAATAAAAAGTGACTTTTAGCAAGGACAGCTCTCTCAGCTGTGCTGTGTTTACCTTAGTTGTTTCCCTCCATTAATTACAGTCAGAGAGGGAGACTTGTGCAAATTGAAATAAATTAATCGAATTTGTTTAGAGTTTTGTGTGGCTGGCTTATGGGGATTGCAATTAAGCCAGTATGTTTGGGGTGTTAAATTACATTGCTTAGATCTATTCTTCCCCTTTCAAGCACCAGGAGCGTGAAAAGGCAGGAGTCAGTGACAATTAGAAGGTAAACAGGCAGTGCTAGGAATGGTTATTTGAGCTCCTGTGCCTCAAGGATTCCACTCCTTGCAAGTATTAAGGCTCATTCCTTAATAAATGCAGCCTTGCTCTGTGCTATGAAAAGATAAAGGGGAGATGGTGAAGAGCAGGACACATCTGAGCTCTGCCCTGGCGGTGGGAACAGTGACGTGGGTGGGAGTTTAGTCCAATTCTCCAGGAAAATGAGGCTATGTGACTCAGCAGCCTTGCCTGTGCTCTGGCTGGCTCCCATTAGCAGCTGCCCGGTACCACCCACGTTTGACACAGGGGAGAGGGTTCCAAATATAATGAGGTTTTGACATGGTCTGTGAAAGTGGGCAATGAAATGGAAAAGTGAATGAATAGAGAATGAAATGCATCTGCCAGTGGAAGGGCAAAGTGAGTGCTCAATCCTTATTAGACACTGAAGAATCCACACCACAGCCTTCTATATAGGTATGTAAGAAGAAATTTGGCTTCAGTGCCGTTTCCATGAGACAATCTGCTCCAGGCTTGTCCCAAACTAGCCAGAGGTGTGAGCTCTGTGGGGGTTTGTTCTGAGACCTTCTAGCTCCGTGGAGAAACTCAGCCAAACTTTGGGAAGGATTTCAGCACAAAGTAAGGAGACAGGCTTCCTCTCTAGAGAAAACAGACATTTTGGGAAGAGAAAAAAAAAAAAAAGATTAAAAAAAAAAAAAATTATTCAAAGTTTGTTCTGCAGTTCTGAGTTGCCCCAGCCAAGGTAAGTCCTCATAAATGGTGCTTGCAGCTCTGGCTTGGGTGGTAGGGCCAGGGAGGGTGAAGGGGGTGCACCAGAGCTGCAGGGTACACAGGGGCCCAGGGAGCCTGGTGTTCAGAGATAGGCCAGAGAGACAGGCACTTGATTGCCCCTCTTACGCTTTGTGGTTTGTCTACCAAACCACAGAAGACTCAAAGTCACCTCCTGTCATTTCTCTGCAGACCTGTCTCACTTCCCTGCTGCCCTGAGCCATCCTCAGTCCAGCAGACCTGTTGCTGCCTCTGCGTTCATGTTAGAGTGAAAAAATGTCCCTTGTATCCCAAGAGGAGCAGATTCCCTTGGGAAGAGCCTGTTGGCATGGCTGTGCCCTACATCATCCTCACCTCCTCCTACTGCTCTGGGCAATGTTAGGAGGGCAGAAGGCCAGCTGCCTCCTCCCGGGTTGTAAATGTGAAGTGGGCAGGGATGCCAGGGACAAGCAGTGTCTGGCAGATGCATTCCCTGCCAGCAAACCTCTTCACCTGGCCGTTGCCTGTGCCTGGGTGATTTATCGAGCGGCTGGGCTGCAATAGGATTTCTACCCAGAATATTGGCTGGATGATAAAGGAGTCTGTCTGTGGTGATAATTGCACCATAAATAGCACTGGGCTCAGCACTGACGAGTGAGGCATTAGAAAGCCTCACCCTCTGGATTCCTCCCACTTCCTTCCATCTTCCTGACTGCTAACAAGCTGGAAGAACAGTTCTTCGTTTTTTACCAGCCACGAGAGGTTTATTGCACTTAGATGCAGCTGGACACCTTCTTCCCAATAAATCTTAATGCTGAAAAAGGGGGGTGGGGGGGTGGGAAGCATCTAAATCGGGTGATTACTGAAAAGCAGTAGGTAGGGCAGCATCGTGGCATGACCGTCACTCTTTATTCTCACCATAAGCTTTCCCCTCTCCCTCCTCCAGACTTTTCCTGGCTCTTCTGGGCACTCTCAGGCACTTGGGGATAGCCTCCAGCTTTACTTCACTGATGGAAACTGAAAAGCTGCCAGCTAGCCCCAAACACTGAAAAACGAGGAGTTTGGACTGGGGAGTGTTGTAGAAGTTAAGACTGGAAAGAACTATAATGAATATAAATAGATGGGAAGCCCTCTCTGGCTCCTTGCCTTCTGAGCCTGCAGAAAGCATGTGGATCCTTGTCTTTGCTTCCAGAAGAAATGCTGGGAAAGGGACTTGACTCCATTGGCACATTAACCTGCTCTTGAACTCTGAAAGATACTGTGAAAACAAAGACTTTGATCATAAAGCCCTTTCTGTTAGACTTTCTCACTCACACTCACATCAACCTCAAGTCACACAGGGCCTTGAGTGACCTGTACTAGTGGGAGGTGTCCCTGCCTATGGCAGGGGGTTGGAACTGGATGATCCTTGAGGTCCCTTCCAACTTTGCCATTCTGTGATTCTATGATTCTAAGTCTACCCAAGCTCTGTCCTCTGGGTAGATTTGCAGCCGCTGTGCACAATCAGCCAAGCAGATACTTTGAGGAGTGTGGTGTAAATGGACAAAGCAGTCAGGAATGAACAAAGACACCTCCTCATCACCTCTTATTAGTGGATCAGTGACTTGCTTCTGTGACCCTTCATTTTCTTACATGCAGTGCCCTGTTTTGCTACAAATAGCAAACCCAGAAAGCACAAACTCCCTTTACAACCCTGGAGAGCTTGCAAGATCCCGGTCAAAAGTTAAAGCCTGAGAACTCAGGTGTGAGATACCCTAAATGCTGGACAAATCCCATTCTTGGTTCCTCTGTCTCAGTTCAGACCAAAGGGTGGTAGCATCCCATAATGGACAGCCCCAAGCAGAAGTACCCTGCTACCAAGAGACTCACTCTGTCACGCTCTCAGAGGACTGGAGGACTTATGTGTGTTAGAGAGATGGGATTTGGCTTGTGCCTCTTTGTGTCTGCTTCTGAGAAATGCCTTAAACTGTCCTCATCTCTCTGCTCAGGCACAGCATCCTGGGCTGCATATTCTGTGCTGCAGTCAGCGTGGCCGGAGGCTGTTCCCACAGAAAGGGATGCAGGCTCTGGGCTGCTGCAACCTCGTGGCTTTAGCTGGTGTGTGCTGTCAGAGTTCTTTAGCAGCTGGCTGAAAAACAATACTGGTGGGGCATCCTCCCCTGCCAGTCGCCTCTGGTGCCCCAGGGCACAGATCCACCGCTTCAGGCTCCTTTGGAGCAGGGACCCATAGGGACCCTTCAGGGGTGAAGTGTTGGGCTGCCTCTGACCACTCCTGACATCACTCAGGCACACTGACATAATTTTATTTTTCTAGGAAGATGATTAATTTTTAATTTTATTTTTCTAGAATTTTGAAAGGCTCAGGAATGAAGGGGGGGGGNGGGTGGGGGTGAGGGGTGGGGGGGGGGGGGGGAGTTATTCTCCTTCCCAGATATTTTCTAAAGCTTCCACAAATAACTGAAGTAGGAGGAAGGCAAATTTTATTCTGAGATGGGAAAAGATGCTTAAAAAGCAGATTTCAAGGGCATTAAGTGGAGATGGGGATAATTATCCCCAGTGCCCATGTTGCAGCAGGACCCTTCAGCATGGATGGATGGGTAGCATGGGGGGGCTCATGCTGGCACACGAGAAGAGGAGCAGGAGAAGCTCTCTCTGCGTGCATCACCATGAAGGCTGCTAAGCAGACAAGAGCTTTTCAGCTCCTGTACAAATCCATAAGCTCCCTCAAACCTTCCTCTTCTGCACACGCAACAAATCCAAAGACCAAGTATAGAGCATAGATTTTTTTTTTTNATATATTTTTTTTTTTTTTTTTTTTTTTTTTACCATTCCAGAGTGTTTGAAGCAAAACTATTTACCCTGCCTAAGCCTTGGATTTGCAAGTTTAAAGCTTTCACAGTTCCAGGTGCTCCCAAAAAGATAAGAGAGCTAGGAGGTGCACTGCTCTGCTTCAAAATAAATAAATAAAGCTGAGATTAATTTGAAGCTACTTCTTAATACTCTGCACTTCTCCATGATCCTCTGTTGTTATTATACTGACCTTGTCTAAGCTGACATGGGATAGCACAAACCCCTTAAAACAACAAGAGCAATGACCACTCTGTGTTTTCCTCTTAGTTTTCTTCTCTTTTCTCTCCATGTCTCAGATGTTTGTTGGCAGAAGGAGGGGCAGCGACTCTGCAGCCTCAAGGTCTCCACCAGTCAGCAAAGTGGGGAGAACAAGAGAGAAGTAATCTGGGGAGGTGTAACAACCATTTGAAAATGCTGGAGACCCCAAAAAGGGAGCAGGGAGGGCAGAAGAGAGTGGTGTGTTCCCCAGTCTTGGCTGTTAGAATGAGGCCCCTCCTCTGCTGATGGCAAAAGCTGTGGCTCAGGCAGCATGGCATGGGGCGTGCTGAGTGCCGGATCCCCTTTGCAGGCTATTACCGAATTCCCGGCAGGGGATGCAAATCTTGGCTTCATAAAACAGATTCCAACGGATACTTGGCTGGACACAGCAGGAGGAAATGAACCAACCCAGGCTTTGAAAATATAATGAGACTGAAGAAACAGCCTGGGAGTTGAGGGATCCGTGCTGTGCATGACTCAGTGGAAAAAGGGGAGTCAGGGCTCTGTGGAAGAGGCTTTGGGAGAAGGAGGCTGGCGCCGAGATGAGATTCATCAAGTAGCAAGAGCTGCCCAGACATGGCTATACTTGGCTGTTCTATTAGGAGGGAGATCACTGCTTACAGTTCCTCGAAATGAGCTTTGAGGCAATTAAACAGGCTGCAATGGCAGGTCCTTTTCTTGCTGAGTGACTGCTCCTTCAGGCACATGGCTGGATTTATGTGAAGAGGGGTGCTCTGGCTTTGGAGAAGCAGGACATCCTTGTGGGATCCACACTGGTCCCCTCAGTGAAAAGCTGCCTCTGACAAGTGCTGTGCCCTGCTTCTGCTGGACTTTTCCCTGGCAGCAGCTCCATTTGTGTCAGCTGCATGAGCAGCTCTTCTCCTTGCTCAGGGCTGAATGTGGAAGCCCTTATTCCCAGCAGGGCAGCACCAGGCAGCCAACATCCCAGGTCATTGGCCAGGACATGCTACTGCACCCATAAGCCATAAATGCTTGGGTGAGCACAGCAAACATGGACAACCCTTGGCAGAACCCCCAGCAAAGCAGGCCTGCATGGCATTTCTGTAGCTGCAACAAATGAAATTTGTGGTTTGGAGCCGAAATAAGCTGTCAATGTCTGGCTCTGGGAGTTAAAGCTTTGTAGAAAAGGTAGCAGAATTTTAGTCCAGGTCAGGAAAACTATCTCTTCTGAAAGTTACTCATTTTCTTGTCTTTCTTTTTCAAAGACATTTGCTGCATTTGATTTTGTCAGCTTTCTCTCTCTTGGAAGCTCAATACCACCCACAGCACCGGGTACTGCTGAGCTCTGGCTCTCAGTCAAATTTTCTTGCCTTCAGGGAGATGGAAACTAATCAATGAGGAATATTAAAGAATATGAAAGCTGCAACGATTTAACATTTCCCACAAAGGTCAGAGTCCCCTGGCAGCTCCACAGTAACACTGAGCTGAAGCCAGCACAGGGAGGTGACATATCCTGGAGAGAAACTCTTGTGCCTCTGTTTTCTGCAGGAGATGTGTTCTTATGTGATGGAAAAGATCCTGCTGCTGGGCAAGCTCAGGCTGGCCAGGCTTCTGGAGCTTGTGCTAGACTGAGCTTAGGTTACCCCAGTGCTCATGGGGAGCCTGAGCTGTTTCAGCCCTGGGCTAGCAGGTGTGGGTTCACAGGGCCACAGCATCCTGCTGCAGCACATTCTTGCTTCAGTGCCTTTGCCCAGTCTAAAAGTCTCCAGAGTGTTGCTCGGGATTGGTGCATCGGAGTCACCTCAGGGCTGCTCAGCACGGTGTGCCACTGAGATTTTGGAGTCCTTCAACTGACCAAGTATAACTCCTGTGGCCAGCAGCTGCTGCTTCCATCTGGCTGTGGCTGGGGACTTCGCTGAATCCCTGGTGGGAGTTTTTTACCTCAGATTTTGCCCCGAGCTCAGGTCTTGATTTGATGCATAGAATGATAGAATGTCAGGGGCTGGAAGGGACCTTGAAAGATCATCTGGTCCAGCCCCCCTGCCAGAGCAGATCAGACTGGAACCCATCCAGATGGTTCTTGAATATCTCCAAAGAGGGAGACTCCACAACCTCCCTGGGCAGCCTGTTCCAGTGCTCTGTCACCCTCACAGTGAAAAAATTCCTCCTCAGGTTCACATGGAATCTCCTATGGCTCAACTTCCACCCATTGGCCCTTGTCCTGTTAATACCACACCTCCCTTTCCAAAGGTGAGTGGTGTTGGGATCCAAGAAGGGCTCTTGTGGCTCAGGGGAGGGTGCAGGATACAGCCCAGCCCACGGAAGCAGGAGTACATATTGACCAAAGTAACAGAAATACAGTTCCTGGAGTATACTCAGATTGTGTTCCTCTGTACAATTCCTCCTTCTATTTCTGTGGCAGCAACGAGAATTTTAAATAATCCTCAGGTGGAGATGAAATTTTTGCTTCCTTACATTTTCCCCTGAGAAATCTTAACAAGCAACTTCTCCCTGTGTCTTAGACTTCTGCCTCTGTGTAAGAAGGATGATGACACTTAACTTTTATTTCTACAGCTACTAATTACAAGTGGCTGATAATGCTTAAGCACCAGTGTCAGCTGAGAGAATTCCCTCAGTGAGACCAGTAATCAGCTGATCCTTCTTTCTGTTCTAATAACAAACCTGCTTAAAATCTTTCATTTCAGGCATCACTGCCAGGGCTAAAAAGATGCAGACACAACATTTCACTCCAGCCACAATGCTCAAGAGTCTTTTTCATTTAAGTTGAGCATGGGTTTGTGAAAAAAAAAAAACCAACAAACAACAAACCCCACAGCAATTAGCATCAGTGAGGAAAAGAGCAGAAAGGATCTTGAATGATGCCAGGCTGCAGCAAGGCAGAGCCCACTGTAGGAGAATCCAAGGAGCCAGGAGGTTTTGGAGATAACTGTGAGCCATCGCATTTTACATTCCAATTATTCTTCTCAAGTGCAGAGCTAACTGACGGCAGTTGGTCACCGGCAAGTTTGTTGACAAGCAATTTGTTGTTAGAAAGGATGAAAATCAGCAGGTGCTAATTCCCTCGCAATGCCCCTCCTTTGCCATCCCAAATCCTCCCATCTTCTTCATTTGCTCCTCTTAATAAGATTTTGTGTATTGCTGCTGCACCTGGTTGCACGCCACGGTTGTGGATTTAATGTGCAAAGTTAAACGTAAACAGGATTTAAAAAAGAAAAATAAATAAAAATCCTGGTAATTATACAAGACTTGAAAGCATTCTGCCTCCCCCAGCTTGTTTGTGCTCTTCGCTCTGCCTGTCTTGCACATCCACCTATTGCAGCCGTTTCTCAGGGGTGGTTTAACTCATTCCAGACATTTCAGCCAAAAAGGAGCATTAATTTCTGCCATGGAAGTGGCAGGAGAAGATGGCAAATGTTTGCCTTTATTCAGTGGGAATGGGAGAAGGAGTGAAAGCAGACTGCATTAATTTTTAAAATGTCAGGTGAAGTTTTCTGTTCCTAGAACCAAGGACAAATATTTCTTGCAGATTTCTGTGGCCTCAGAAAGACAAACACCCCCCCCCCCCCCCCCCCCAACCCCAAGTGCTTTTACCTGAGCAGATTTTGGCTGTCAAGCTGCACTCCTCAGTGATGTGTTTTTGTGCTGTTGCAACCTGGGATTTTTTTTTTTTTTTTGTATCCTGAGGGCTTTTGGGATCAGCATTTAATTATCCATCTTGCTTGGAGCAGTATCAGTTTTGGTGGGTGAAAACTTTGGGAGCATCATTTCCTTTGGGATCAGAGTTTGAACTATGTATCAGGTCAGCGTTTGGGGGTAAGGGCAAAGAGGCTGTGGGGTGTTCAGATCCTCCTTAGTACAGCTGAACAAAGGTTACTGAAATGTTGTGCATTGGTGGCAACATCTGTCATCAGATCATCAGAGCCTGTGAAGGCAACTCAAGTGGTTTGACCCACTGCCCTCCCGTGGGAATGGTTGTTTCTGAAGGAAGCTCACTGCTCCAGTTGCACAGCAAGGAGCTGCTTACTGTCAGGAGAGATTTAGAGACATCACAAGCCAGTGGAATTTGGAGGCATTAAGGAAAATCCAGATCTATCTTCAGGCTGCATAAGCCAGCAGGGATGCTGTCTGGGCCAGGGATACTGCTCAGTGGACGCATAAATGTTGGTTTCCAAGCAGAGGCTGCAGCAGAAGGGAGATTCACCAGGACTGCTCATGCTGGCCAAAGTGCCCTGCAGAGCCTGCCCGATTCTCCTGCTGCACACAGGATGCTGGCATTTGGGGGTTGGGTAGCATTTCAAAGCCTTCTAAGAGAAGCAGAAAGAGCTTCGAGCTTGCCTTAAGAATGTAAGTGGCAGGAAGTCGAAGTCTTGGCTGGTGGGGAAACAACTTGGCTTGAAGGTGCTCAGTGACTGCTACCAGCCCAGTGCTGCAGGGAGGAGGTGCAGCATCCCCATGAGGTGCTTCAGCAGCACCCAGCCACCAGCTCCCTCACCTTAGCATACAGCCACCAGGCACCACAGTAGAGTCATGGGCTGGCTTGAGGGAAAGCAAGGAACTGGCTTAGTGTGGGCAGCAGCTGCTGAAAGCCTAAAGACATCTCCTGCTCGGTTTCTAATTTGTCTGAAATCTCAGCAGGCTGACACCTTCTAATTTGCTGTTTGTTGCTGCACTCCTAGAAGTCCAGCTGATTACTCTGCTGGTGCCAGCAGATCAATCTCACAGAAAGAGACTTATTTTTCTTCTGGTTTTGAAGAGGCTAGTTTTCCAAACATCTGTGCTTACCTGCTGAGCCCAGCAAGATTGCTCTCACTGGTGCATGCTGCTCTGTGTGCTGCCAGGCACAACCTCAGCCTGGGGCAGAGCTGGAAGAGAGGTTGGAGTCTGGCCCAGTGGTTGGATTTTTATGTCTGTGGTGGTACTGGTGAGAGGATGGCAAAAGAGGTTCACACAGGAGAAAAAAAAGAAAAGTCCATGGAGCCCTTTTTAGTGGGTTTTATGGTTGTATTAAATTGAATTTGGCTGGTCAAGAAGTCATGGGAGAGGGCCACAGGGTGAACTGGCACAGAGCAGCTGTGGAATGATACATTAGAGCCCAGTACTGTAGAGGTGAGGCTATCCTACCTCTCACCCCAGGAGAACTTTGGAGGCTCCAAACTTAAAGACCTGTAAAATCCACCTTCTAGGAGTATTTGCATGTTGCAGCCTGTGCACATCTTCTGAAGGGAACTCATCTGCCTTATCCCAGTTCTGCCACTGTTCCCTTCACATTGGCTGTCTCCTTTCCACTGCTCAATCCTCATATTGGCCTAGTGGAGCACCTGCATCACCCCACTCTGTCCTCTGGTAGCAGAAACTGCTCCAGCTCTTGGCATTCTTGATGTTGATAGCTCCTCAGGGCACAGGATGAATTTTGTATGTGGTGTCACCTGGCCTTTGTGGGACCATTCTTCAAGGGGAAGCAAATGACCCATTGCAGCCCAGCTCATTGCCACAAAAGGGCTCAGATGCAGCTTGGGGTGGTGGGAGGTAGGCAGGGAGCATTCCCTGCTCATCCCTTGCCTTTTCTCAGGGTCCACACAGGCTCCAGCTTATTACTAATGCAGCAAAGCTTTGCCTCTTTTATCTCAAGAAGGCTTAGGGGCCAAATATCCTAGAAATCCAAGAAATAATTCTCATAAGGAGCACTTAATTTAGTACTCAAAAAAAAAAAGAAAAGAAAAAAGACAAAAAAGAAGTCATTATTTCCTCAACACCAGAATTTGCTGAAAGCACTCCAAGTCCTGCATTACGAGTGCCACAGAACAAAATAATTGTGCAATTAGTAATGCATCTCACTCTTTGCAAAATGAAAGACTTTCTAACTTTCAACAAGTAAAAGATGTAATAATTTATTTTTCCCTAGTGGGAAAGCACTGGCCATTCCTTCTCCTTCCTCTCTATTTTAGGTTCACTGCAGTATATAATTAATAAAGATAATAAATACCCTCCACAAAGCAGAAGGAGAGAGATGTGAATGGCACAATGTGCCATTAGCTTGCTCTTGCCAGAGCAGCCAGCAGCTTCCAAATATTAATTACAGCTCTCTGAGGAGTAGCTGTGTCCTCTCCAGCACTTTCCAGCTTCCAGGCATTGCAGAAACAGGATCACTTGCCCAAGGTTGAGCAGCAGATCTGTGGCCAGATTGGGATGGGAGCCCAACTGCTGCCAGCACAGGGCTTGTGCATGCAGCCACGAGCTGCTGCTCACATGAGACAGTTGTTGTTAATTCAGTGACCCAAGAGGTGTTTCTGGAGCTCCAGCATCTCTGTGCTCAACACTTGCAGGACGTTAGTCCACGCATGTTAACAACTGCTCCCTCAGTGTTGGCCTGGCCCATGGGAAAGGCTCTGTCACAACTTGCCTGGCTTCTGTTTGGTGAGACAAACAGAAGTGTTGCCTGAGTGACAGCATCCTCGTGCCCTGCTAGGTACTGCTGGATAAACAGCTCCCCTCTGCTCTTCAGCTCAGGGCACACTGAGCCTGCTGCTGCCATGGGAAGTGCTACCAAACCTTTTTGCTTTTTAAAGTTGATCCTCCCCAACGATGAACTCTCTAAGTTGCTCAGCCACAATGGGCTGGGAGAGGGAGTGGGATGGCTGAGGCATTGCAGCAGGGAGCAGCCAGACGTGTGGGATACAGGAGGATTGCCTGGCAGAGCCCTAATGGAAGTACACCACCACTGCTGCCCAAACCCCGGCAGAATGTTGAGGTTTCAGCATGTACTGGAGCACTGAGGGACCAAAGGTTCTGTGAGCAATGATAGGCAGGACAATGTGGTAGGGCAGGAGCTGGGCATGCCTGGGAATGATCTGCACCCACATGGAGAGATGCAAACCCCCATGCAGAGTCCACACCAAGGAATTTGCTCCACTCATGATGGAAAGGAAGAATGTCCAAACACAGTGCCTGTTCTGCAGCCTCAGACAAAAAGCATTGACCTTGCAAGCAAGTTGACTTACTTATACGTGGAATGCTTTGTGTACCACACCATAGTCTGCCCAGCTGTCAGAAGGGCAGTGAGAATTCAACTCTGGACCTGCATCTCCATCTTGGGGCTTCTCCAACCATCTCTGCAGCCATCTCTTGTCCCTCTCCCCTTTCTCCTGCTCACTCTGCTGAGCATGGCAGCTTGGCTGGCTGTTTCCATGGCACACTGGCAGTGTTTTAGAGGCAGAGCAGGGAGGATAGCCTGGCAGGGATGTAAGCAGGACTTTTTGGTGCATGCTAACGAGATGGTGCCTGGCAGAAAACAGCAGGGGTGGGCAAGAGGGAGCCGAGAGCAGCTTATCGCTCCTCTGCAGAAAGGGACTTGCAGAAACAGGGGCTGCTAAATAAATAAATAAGGCAAACATCAAACACCTCAACTTCCCATAGTCCTTGGCCTGTGTGCCTGCCTGGGGCTCCCAGCTGCATTTGTCCCCCAGCAGATGATGAGCAGAGTGGCTCTCATGGAAATTAAACACTGCCACAGGCACAGAACCCCAGTCCTGGGGGTCAGAACAGGGCCTGTCGGTGTGATAAAAGGCCTGTGAACTATTTTTCCCTGATAAGGAAAGGCTTGTGCCAAGAAAGGACTGGAGGACAGGAGACCCAAGGTTCTTGGACTGCTTGCCTGAGCGTGAAGCCAAAGGCAATGTCGGCACAGGACATGCCGTGACTGGGGCTGAGCAGCCGCGCAAGCCAGCTGACATGGACTGACAATCAACTGCTGGCACTGCAAAGCCAGAACAAAGGCTTTCTATAAAATGGTCTTTTTTTGGCATAGGAAAGGAACAGGCCATCCACTGACAGCCACCAAGCAGGCAGGGACCTTCTTGGCTTGGCCTTCCTTGGGTGAACTGCTGCTGCAGATCACCACTTGCTGGGAAGAGCTGGAAATGGGGGTCATGAATGGAGCACAAGAGGCTGAGAATGGAGAGGGGAAGGTGCATTGCAGTGCTCTCCATGGGCTCCTCTCCTGGTCTTTGTGCCCAGTGCAGAGCTGGTTCTTGGGTCATGGCATCTGAGTGCTTTGCACAAGCTTTGGGTGAATCTGGGCTGCTAAGCAGCTGTGTTCTCCTTTGGTTTTGTAAGGGCTCATAGATCCTGCTGGAGAAACACACACAGCACTTGGCTTCTGCAAAGCAGAAGCTCCTCCTCACAGAGCAAGGCTGGTGTCACCAGAAATATTCCATCCTTTTTGACCTCATCATGGACAAAGACCAACTGAATAACAGGGATGTCTTCCCTAAAGACTGAAAGGTACAAATAATGCTTGAAATAAACCAGAATCCTAACCAGAAGCAGAATGCTTGGTAGCAAGGAGAGAAATAGAGATCTGAGCAGGAAACACCACAAGGAGACCAGGTGAGTTAGCAGCTGGCTGTGTGCCCAACATGCCAGACATCAGACAGGAGACCTCTCCTTTTGACACAGGAGCAGTGAGATCAGGTCTCCATCAGGCAGGGAAATGTAACATGAAAGGTAGGTATGGAAGAAATGGCCACAGAACTACACAAGGACAGGAAAAGGAGCAGTCTGGACAGGCCAAGGAGGCTGGATCAACAGCCCTTAGTGCAAAAGGGTTCTTTTGACATTTCTGTGCTTCATGGAGGCAAGGTAATGAATATCTCTTCACATACCTACCAAGCATTGTCCAAGGAGGCTGATCAGCTTTCCTTCCCTCTGGGAGGGAAGAGGCAATGCCATTCCAGTTATCTATCCAGGATCTACCTTAAGCTCTCTCTATCTTTTTTTCTTTTTATTTTTTTTTTTCAATCTCTCTGCATAATTCTGGGTTCCTCAGCCTACCCAGTGCAAGTTTATCCTGTCCTTCCATCTGCTACACTGTCCATGTGCAGTTTGTGGCTCACCTCATCTGGCTCTGATGCTGGGCAAAAGCTGAGCTGTGTCACAATCTTCTCTCTTGGTCTTTTCTTCCAGCAAACTTTTGTTGGCTCCACAGATTGTGTTTCAGGCCTGATGCGAAGCTCCACTGCAATCCAATCAAACCAGCAGTCCCTGGTTGACTATTACTTTCCTGGAAAAGCCACTTCCAGTGGTGTTATCACTTCAGCAGACTGAGAAGAGAAATCTTATGAGGCACCTGAGGATTTTTTATGCTAATGAGTTCCAGTCCATCATCAGTTCCTCACTGTTTGTGTTTCACCTGCCTGTGCACAACAGCAGTGATTTCTCTTGTAAGATCTCCTTCATTCACCAGCTCTTGCCATCCTAGAAGGGTCAGGTAATAAAGGAGAAAGACTTTAGCCCCAGATCAAGACATATTAGAGTCTTAGTGATAAAAACAATAGAGAGATTTTGAGCCTTTCTTACAAGAGGTTTGTTCTACTTTATGAAATTAAGGGAGTGGGGACAAAGATCATCATTCTGTTGTACAACCAATCAGGAATACCAGGTGCTTGAGAGCTCAGAAAACCTGCTGAAGGTTTCGAGAGGAGCTAAAAGGACCAAGATACCTTCAAAGGTCCCCATCTGGTGACAGAAAAGCTGAACACCTGGTTAGTACATCCCCTTCCCACTGGTAAAACTTCAGCAGTGATAAAACCCATTTGTTTCTCCCCCTATCAGAAAAACCCAAACCCTTTCTACACAAAGACAGTACTGGGAGTGGTTGTCAGCAATGGTGGTGAAGAAGATGAATTTACCCTGATGCCAAACCTATCTCTACAGAGAAGCAGCCAACGTGGTCCACAGCCTTGCTTAATACCAACCTGCTTGCTGTCCTCCAGAACTTTTTGCCTTTTGATCTCAGCAACAACACAGAACAGTAACCAGAGAAGTGTGCTTGGAGGGTAAGTACAGTTCTCTGCATGTCTGTGCAACGATGCACGCTCAGTGCCGCTTGCTTGGAACCACCTCAAATCTTCCCTCCTTCCCCTCCCAGAGCAAGCTGGGTTTATCAGTCTCTGTTTAATGATGCTCATTCTCAGTTTCTGGAATGAGAGTGGAAAATGGAGGATAATCCTTTGTCTTCCAATCTCTTTAAGTTTTGATGTTCCTATGTCTTTCCTTCCCTTGTCTCCTCTGCTTCCCCCTCACGCAGCCGTGCTTTGAAGAGCCGCGCTTATTAAAGACTGAAGGGGATTTGCCACGTGTCACTTTCAAAGGTTTGGGGGCAGGAAGCTTTAATTGCTGGATTTTTCACACAGGGTGTTAAAATTTATTAAAGTCAGTTTCTCTGATTTCCCTTTAATGAGATGACAACTGTGTGTAGGAGATAACATTAGGTTCAGCCAGTGGGAAACTCGCAGAGGGAGTTTAAGTAACCAGACCAAGAATGAGACCAAACCTGTGCTACATTTCATGTCTTAAGGACTTACTTTGCAGCATAATTTGAAGGTAAGAAACTGGAATAATTCTTCAAACAGTACAACTTGGCCAGAAATCTTCTTTTTAAAGGGCTTCCCGTGGGAAACGGAGCAGGAGATGATGGGCTTTTAGGGTTGTCTCACTTAAAAATCACTTCTGACATTCCAGCCACTGCTTCTCCAGGAATGGGGCTGCTCCTGTGAAAAAAAGATGGAAGGAACTTCACTCAGCACCCGAGGAAATGCATTAAACACAACTACTTGTGCTGAGTTTTACCCAGGAGCCAGCTATTCATCCTGTACTCCAGCAGCCCCTGCCAGCACTGAGATACTGGAGGGAGCAGTGGGAGCTAAATCCTGTGTCCATCAGCCCTTGCAGCCAGTGCCCCCTTGAGTACATACAACCCCACCGACAGTGCACACCCAGCTGGAAGTGGGACCATATGAGTCTGGGTGAAAAGAACTCCCCTTCCTAATCAGGATATCCTGAAAGCACTGAGAAAAAAAAAAACAAACGAAAAAACCCCAACCAAAGAAACCAAACAAAGAAAAAAGGGAAAGATAAAAAAGGGAAAGGGAAAAATAAAAAGGAACGGAAAATTATTTTTTTAAAAGGGAGGAAAAGTAAAGTGTGTAGGGGGGAAGCATGAACTTTTTCCACCAGCCACCTTGGCTGCTTTCCTTCCTCAGCTTCATTTCATCCTCCTCCCTTCACTTGGTGCTACCTTCCAACTGGATTTTGTTGCCCTACTTTTGTCCGGCCTTCTCCTAGAGATAAGATAAACGCTGTTTGCAATTAACAAGCCTTGATTGCTGAAAGCACTAGGAGGCAGTTCATTTAGAGCCAGCAAATTAATTGAAACCTAAATGTACATAGTCAGTGTATTGCTGGGAGAGCAATTACCCAATCCTTTGGCCCTTGCTATGCAAGGCAGTGTCTGCAGCACCACAGCTGGGCTGCGCTAAACGGCAGGAACGGGAGAAGCTCAGGCTCCTCATTTCTTCCCAAGTTCCTCTCTCAGCTGCTTTTAGCCCACTTTTATCCTGCAGGAGAAAGCTTTCCATGGCTGCAACTATAAAATGGAGTGAAAGAATGTGTCCTGGGATTTTGGCACTGATGTGACCTGAAGCTGAGTTCTAAGCAAGTGGTCAGATACGATGAGATCTTCCTCCTCACCTCTTTTGTTGCCATGTGCAAGTAAGATCAGGGCGATGTTCACCAGCCAGCCAGATTCCCTGCCCTCTGCAGCACTTACCACAACAGCTGTTTATGGGCACGTGGTAGGACCTGGGATCTTGGCAATTCATTTTTCCTTAGCATATATTTATACAGAGAATTGTTTTGGTTGGAAAAGACCTCTAAGGTCATCAAGTCCAACTGTCGACCTGACACCACCATGGTTGTTACAGGATCACAGATCACAGGCTCACAGGATGTCAGGGGTTGGAAGTGACCCAAAGAGATCATCGAGTCCAACCCCCCTGCCAGAGCAGGGCCATACAATATAGCTCAGGTGACACAGGAACACATCCAGACAGGCCTTGAAAGTCTCCAGAGAAAGAGACTCCACAACCTCTCTGGGCAGCCTGTGCCAGTGCTCTGGGACCCTTACAGTAAAGAAGTTCCCTCTTGTGTTGAGGTGGAACCTCCTGTGCTGCAGCTTCCATCCATTGCTCCTTGTCCTATCCCAGGGAGCAAGTGAGCAGAGCCTGTCCCTGCTTCTGACCCTCACCCCTCAGATATTTATAAACATTTATTAGATCCCCTCTCAGTCTTCTCTTCTCCAGACTAAGCAGCCCCAGGTCCCTCAGCCTCTCCTCATCAGGCAGTGCTCCAGTCTCCTAAACCACGTCCTGAAGTGCCACATCTACCTGTTTTTTGAACACTTCCAGGGATGGTGACTCCACCACCTCCCTGGGCAGCCTATTCCAATTCCTGACCACTCTTTCAGTAAAGACATTAAAACCAGCAGAGGGGAGAAGGGCAAAACAGTCAGCCAGTGAAAGAAATATCCCATCATAAGATAGATCTTCTATGACTTTTAAGGCCTAAATGCTTTTGGCTCTGCTTGTTGCCCTGCAGTTACTGATTGCTAAGGGAGTCACTGCAGCTTCTCTGCCTCCAGGTGCCTTGTGAGCTGGGCTTACCCCTTCCCAACAACTGGAAGGGCATCTCTTCCCATTCTTGAAATGCCAGAGAAAACCTTTGGGATTCTTTCTCTCCTAAAATGGATGGAAATGGGAAACATCAGAAATTGTCCAAGCACTGACCTGAGCAAGTTACTTCCAAAGTAACTTGTACTTTTGACATTTCCTCTGCTTCACTGATAGTAGCAGAAAACTACTCAGGGCTTCATGGCTTTGGCCTGGGGTACATTGGGGTCTGTGGCACCTGGATCCGAGCAGTGAGGAGACACCACCTCATCCCATGGGATCATCCCCAGCCTCACTGCCATCATCTCACATCTCTACAGAACCATCATGCCAAAAACCTACTGCTCCAGGACACTGTAGGGAAGAGCCCACTCTTTTGACACACAATCCACCCAGAGGTGGTAAGAAGCAGTAATTACAAGCCAGTCTTTAGCAGAGAGATGGCAAACCCACCAAACAAAATCATCCTGCACCTTGTTGTTTCGAAGCCAACTGGCACAAAGACTTTGCTTTTTCATCCCTGCACAAATGATGTTTTTAAGCCTTCCCTCCCTGCCAGGCGTGGGAGCAGCCTCGTGTGACGGCTCGCTGGTATTTCCGAAGCAGGCTGGGGCTGTTCTCAGCCTGGTGCCTCTCGAAGCCAGCAAACCTGCTGCTCGAATGAATTCTCTCACCTTCAGGAGATGCTGACAAGGGTGGGGGAGGGGGCAGAGCAATGCCCCAGTTACATAGCTGGCACCTCCAAAGGGAGCAGCCAAAGCCTATTAAATTAGGAAAGTAACACTTCTGGAGCATCGCGGCACTCCCCGCTCCTGCCTTGTTCTGCGCTGTGCTCACAGCCGCGCAAGCTGCCTGCCTGGGGACCAGCTCCTTCCAAGGTACTCGTTATGCATCATCTGGTTTATCATCCTCCCCTCTCTCACCTCCTGTCTACCAGCTCTCTGTGTCCTTGGACCCTTCTCCAGCTTGCTTTCCTGCCTCCAAAAAGTTTTTCAGCTTGCCTGGAAGACCAGTCCTGAATTTTCATCAGGGCAGATTTTCCCAGGCAGGTTGAGAAACTTTTTGAAGAGACAATCTGGGAATGGAGATCTCCCTTGCCCTTGGCAAATCCATGGCCCAATAACGTCGTAAGTGGGATTATAAACCCCCAGGGCACTGCAGAGTAAGAGTCTCAGAGACAGAGGTTCTTTAGTGGCCACCACACTGCTGCTAGATAGGAACAAAAATGAGGCTAGAAAGGATTTTCTGTACCATTGCATTCCCAGTTATTCCATGCTCACATCAGCTTTCTCAGTAGTGGCTGGCCACAACTGTGTATGGCACTTTTGGTGTCACCAAAGGTCTCTCCCAGCTGGAACTCTTGCTATGACCCTTGAAAGCATTTTCTATTTTTTCCCTTTCCTTTTTTTTAAAATGACTGCAGTTGGTTGTCCCTTAGGTGTTAAACACCAAGCTTATGTGTGCTGGGCTGCAGCAAGAGCAGTGTGGNTCTACATAGATCTTCACCTACCCTTTCCAGCAGTAATTACTTATGCAGTCAGTCCCTCAGTCATGCTGTTGAACCATTGCCTTTCACCATTTTTTTTTCCATCCCCCAAATTTAAAGTCTCTCAGTTCATGGCAACTAACAGTGACTGCAAGACAAATCCTTCAGAGAAACTCTCTGTCTACTTCTCCTTCCACCCAGCTATGCTTCGCAGTACAACTCATTATCTTCTCTTTAGATGTCTCACTTTGACAACTCTTCTTTCAGAGTCTTCATGTTAGCTAATGAGCTCTCCCACAAAAGCAAATGTTTTTGTGAAACTCTTTTACACCAAACCTACCACACCTCCCTCCCTCCCTTAGAAACTGGGGAGAAAAACAGACAAACAAACTAAATCACACCAGTCTGTCATCAGCTGTGCTCAGGAAAGCACAGAAGGCTTTGCCTCTTGTTTACAGGTTGTTTGGATGAGTTTGTTTTTTCCTCCCTGGCCTGCAGGTAGGTTGTGTTTGCTCTTCCTGGCACACAGCACTACCCTGATGCACTATAGTTACCTAAAAGTATTTTCTGCCTGGGCAGTATCTGGTTTCTCTCACTTGAGGGCATGGATTTCTGAATTTTGCCTCAGCTCAGCATACAGAAGTTCTCCCTTGCTGTGCCCTAATTCCCTTTAATGTCAATGTCATTTCCCCTGCTTTGCACCAGTCTCCTATGAGGCCCCAGGCACATTACTCAGCAGTTTTCAGAATCTGTCTTGACCCTTTTAATCTCCCTTCCATTATTCCTGCACAGCAGCCTCCTGTGTCTGTCAGCAGCTGAAGAATTCTGTGCTATCAAAAGGATTAACTGCTAGTGCCAGAGCCCAGGATAAGGAAGCTTTCTTTCCTGCACGCCTGCTTGGAGACCAGCTCAGCAGCCAGGAGCAGAAAGGCACTGACAGTTTCCCTTCCTACCTGTGGCACTAAAAGCAAGTAAGTGCCTTCTCTCCCATCTCCTCCAGAGGTCCAAGAGGGCATGCAGGCAGTAATTCGATTGCAGAAGCCTTCTTGCATTAAGGCATCAAACTGCCTGCCTCGTCCCTTCCTAAATGCCAGCCATGTTTCCTGCACCAAAGTCCTTCCTGCCCTCTCAGCATACCTTTACAGCTCCTGGTAATCAACCAGTTCCTCCAGGGCTGGCCCAACTTTGCAGCTAAATGTAAGAGATGGGGCTAAGATAATCCCTTCTCTGCCAACTTCCCCCTTTAGAATCCCACTGTGTAGCACATATATCACAGGAGCACAGGCTCATAGGATGTTAGGGGTTGGAAGGGACCCAAAGAGATCATCGAGTCCAACCCCCCCTGCCAGAGCAGGACCAGACAATCTAGCTCAGGGCACACAGGAACACATCCAGATGGGCCTTGGAAGTCTCCAGAGAAGGAGACATGTGGTCCTCTGTATTGCCTTGGGTGACACTGGGAACACCATGGATGACAACCCTGTCCTGGAAAGCCATCCTTGTGTCTGTGGAGAAAGACAGTGGTGCTGTTGACGAGTTTTAGCTAATTACAGAATCACAGAATTAATCAGGCTGGAAAAGACCTTTGAGATCATCAAGTCCAACCTATCAGCCTACACCACCTAATCAACTAAATCACGACACCAAGTGCCACATCCAGTCTCTCTTGGAACACTTCCAGGGACAGTGACTCCACCAGCTCCTTGGACTTAGCAGGCTGGACTCAGCATTTACTTCAAAGCCACACATCTGGGCTTTGCTTCTCTTTAGCTTGGAAACATCTTTCTGAATTAACATTTTGGTCCTTTCAACAAACACAACAGAAAGCGAGAGAGGTTAAAGTGGAGTTTCCCTTGCCTTACTGCATCAAATCAAAGGCTATTCCCTTCCTCTCAGATCTGGCTCAAGTTCATGGCAGCACAAAATCCTCTGAAAAAAACCAACATGAGGGCTTGCAGCATGGGCATGCCACTGTGCTTCTGGAAATATTGAGCTCCATGGGAGGGTCAGGATAGTCTCAATGGGGTGACCTGCTCACTGCAGAAGAAGGGAGAACTCTGAATCACAGAATCACAGAATAATCCAGGTTGGAAAAGACCTTTGAGATCATCAAGTCCAATCTATCACTCTGAGCCTTCTGGAAGCCAAAAGATCAAGCAATGACTTGTCCCTTTGCCTGGGCTTTGTGCATGGCCCCACTTCTGTGGAAATCTTTCTGTGTCTTATTTTCCCCTTCTCAGAAAGTGACTTTGCAGCCCTTTCTGTGCTGTGACAGAGGACCTGGGAGTCACTGAGGCAGTGCTCAGGCTCTCTTAGTGCTTTTTGGATAGTCAGCACATGTACTCAAAAGATGGCATATGGTCTGTGAGGGGTGGGCAGACTTCTCTTACACCAGAGAGAAAACACTTCTTCAAATGAAACCTAAGAGCCGATTACACTGTGGTCATGTTGCTGTGTCAGGATCCTGTCACCATGTGTGGCAGCACAGAGAGAGATCTGACAGCTTGCTGAATTCTGCCAGATGTCTGGTGGGGTCTTAGAGAGGGTTGGTAGAGCTTAACATTTGCTTAGGAGTCTCTGGGAATCTACACGGCTTGTGGCTGCCAGGGCTGCAGCTATAACCCATCTCCCATCAGGGATACCGGTGGTCAGCCTGGGGCAAACTGGCCGCGGAAGGGTTAACCCAGATGTACCTTTGATTGCTCAGGGAGTGCAATAGATTAGTTGGTTTCCTTTGGAAAGGACAATTAGCAGCACGGCGGGTTGTCCTTTGATCTTGCCACATAGATTACCTCTCTAAAGGGAATTGATAGCGAGGATACAAAGGTCCTCACATTTCCTTCTCCAGAGAGCTGCCCTCTGTGCTCAGCTTTGATTTTTCTGGGGGGCTGCTGCTTTATTTTTAGACCACACGCAGATGCACAGTGTGCAAACACAATGCTCGCTTTGAGCCTATCGGTTGCTGCCCATTTAGAAAGATCAATGCTTTCTCTGAAGGGCTTTATCAGGTTAAATTGCTTCAAAGTATCTCTCCAAATATCCCCCAGCCAGAAAGCACATCAGCACCTAAGAGAGCGTAGAATTCACTATACATCATCTTAGAGGAAAAATATTTTCCCCACGTTTTTGCCATGTCTCTTCCTAATCAGGACTCAAGTTTATGATGACTGTTGGCAAACAGATGGACTTGAGCCTTTAGCTGATCTTTCCCCATGTTTATTAGATTGAAATTGGAAATGCTGATGACCATTGCCTGCTAAAAGTCCTGAAAAATGGAGAACGTGGAAACCAGAGCTTTTGTAAGTGAACAGCCACGAGGAGCCTCCAGCCCCCTTTGCAAGATCCTGTAGGTAGGACAGTGCTAGTGTCCTATGGCACTGCAAAATGGAGAGCAGAAGGGGCCCCTGAGCTGCTGACCCCCATTATATCCCCTCCTGGACCCCACGGCACAGCCTAAGCTGCCTGCATCACCCTTGCCTGTATGAGCAGGGAGGAATTGGGTTGCAAGGGTGGAAATGAAATATGGATAGCATGGACTGACTGGTAGGGATTTTCTCTCTCACAAAAAACAAACAAGCAAACAAACCACCAAACAAAACAAAGAAAAAGGAAAAAAATAAAAGAAAAGAGCTTTCTCCAAACCTAAGTTGGATGCTGTATTCAAAAAGCTTTCTGGAAATCTCAGTTATTGTCTAAGCAGTAATTGTGGTCCATTGGGAGCTGGCTGTTGGCCGTGAAAGGTACCTTCAGAGAAGTTTTGCTCCTGCCTGCCTGGCCTGCCCCCATGCTGTGGCTTCCCAGTCATAGCCCTTAGCTGGCTCCGTGGAGGAGAGGCAGCAAGAGGCCATTATATTTTAATAACAACAATATTCAGCACTCAGGCAGGTGTTAGAGGCCTCGGCTGAGCCGTTAAGCATAAGCGTCTCCTGCTCGTGTTGAATGCCTGTGAGTGGGGAGCTCCTGGGTTCCCTCCTGAGCTGCAATTGCTCCTGTGCTTGCTCACAGCTGCCAGGCATGTGTTGTGTATTGGCCTTGACATCATCCCCTTTCCAGCCTGCTCTGTCTCCAGGCTGCATCGACTGAAACAACCCTGGTGCAGGACTGGGACCTCAGTTTCATGTAGACCTTCTCTATGTCCAGTGCTGAGCTGAGTTAGGCTGTGGGACAATGAGTGTGAATAACCAGCAGCAGGTAGAGACTTAGGGTGGCAGTAAACATGGGGACCCACGGGCACTGAGGGTAAGCAACATCCCAGCACATCATGTCTGGAACCGCCTCCATGAGCTGGGAAATGCTCTGCCATGGCAGTGGCTACTGCCATGTGGTCTGAGCTGGGAGATGTTGAAATTGCTGTATGGGATCAGCACATGGCTGTGGGATTCCTCTGTATCCCAGCTGGCAAGCACCAAGCCACAGAAACCTCACTACCTGGGGACTCAGGCATTGGCAGATTTGTTGTCCCTACTGCAGGGATGCTGCTTGGGGTTGTGAAGGGTTGGTGGTATCAGTTATCCCTATGACCCTGCTGGGGGGTGAAGATGAGGATGACAACCCACAATTGTTCCTCTCAGGGCTTGACTCAAGCTGACTGATGGTGGTTCCCTTGAATGAAGTGCAGAGCAATGCAGTAGGTGGCTTGTGATGCTGGGAACATGCCACTTCCTCTGCTGCTGCAGACACAGGTCCCTGTCACTGTCCTCCTGCTGTTAGTGGAGAGAGCTGGACCAGCCCTGGAAGAAGCCAAAACACTTTTGCTGTCATTGTTTTGGTTTATTTTTGTCTGCTTTTCTTTTTTCTTTTTTCGGTTTTGTTACATTTCATTTTGGTGTTGTTGTGGTTGTGGTTTTATTTTTTTAATTTGTAGTTTTCTTGCAGTTTTTTTTTTGTTTTGTTTGGTTTTTTTGTTTTTGTTTCTGTTCTATTTTGTTGTTTGGAAAATTGCCCCAAGTCACTGCAGCCAACAGCATCTGGAGTGTGTGAAAGGTCATCATCCATGCTGGAACCACTCATTTCCATCCTTAAGCATATCTACACTGCTCTGAATTGTGAGACCTGAATCCTGCCACCTGGGACTGGGTGCACTCCTGCATCTGCAGGCAGCTCTGGTGTTGCCAGCTCTTTGTGAAGGAGATAGTAGAATAATAGAATCAT